>CABFWB010000944.1:139713-156856 GCA_902151455.1 Timema bartmani
GCTGGGGGATACTTATTGGGTGACACTTACTGGGTGATACACTTACTGGGTGATACACTTACTGGGTGAGACATTTTCTGAGTGAGACACTTGCTGGGGGATACTTATTGGGTGACACTTACTGGTTGATACACTTGGTATTTTGTGCGACCACCGCGACAGGACTGTGCGTTAATTTACACTATTCGGGCTATATATGTGAAAGGTAGAGCTATGTTTGGTTTATAGTCTTTTTAATTAGCCGATATTAATACTTTGCACTTTTTAAATAACTTTTTTTGCTGCCCAAACTAATTTTTATCATTCAATTTTACGTATCAAACTTTTATTTTAAAATCCCTTGTTTCCATGGAATGAGGCCAAGTTTACTTGTTAGATACAAACACGCCTGAATAAACCTAACCTTTTTAAATACGAATATTAAAAATTAAATTGGTTGAATTAGCTGTACGCAGATGTACTAACTACGCTCAAGTGTTAGGGAAAAGGAAGGGTGCTTTTAGAGGAAGTGTATCCACATTTGCTTAGAGAAAGAGAGTGGAAAACTGTTAAGGAGAAATCACCGTCAGTAAACCCTGATCTCCCTTTCATCGGTAGGGCAGTCTATTGCGAGCGTGATGCCTCAGACCATTCGATCACCGAAGCACGCCCGCATCTAAATAGTCTCGCTTAGTCTGGTAACTGGGTTTGAATTCCGGCTGGATGTACTAAGGGTTTGTTTTCCTAAATGGTTTCCCACTTTCCCTCCATGCAAATGCGGTAATATCTCCGCACGCGTAGTGAGATGGGGTGATAAAGAAAAGTAACAAGTAACAATACTTGAATATTCAATCAGTATACAGATAACTTAACCTAGAACCGCTTAGAAACACAACCTTAGCGATGGGAAGGGGCGACACGTGGGTTGTTGCCAGGGAAAGCAAGACTTGACGGGAATGTACTGATAAGTTGCCCATTTGACCAACCACTCACACAATAATGTAACGAATGAATGTTTCTTGGTTATAAATATCAAGTTCTATACTAAAATGGATGGAACTATTCACGAGTACAGTGCTACTCTGGCAACAATCCATGAGTCGCCACTGCTGACAAGGATTCTGTCATCCGACTAACACGACGAGAATAATGTAGGATTGAGTCAGGGACCCCTTAATACACAGGAACGGATTATAGTTTGTCTGTCGAACCGATGATTGTATTAATTTATTGTAATTGTATTTTTTGTCAAGGTAATAAAAAATTAGATAGCAAAGCTAGCCATTAAAAGGTAATTTTGTTTTCCTTGGGGGACATAGCTTTATTTTTGAAAGGTGAAAAAATAACAAAATCTGTTTCCTTTCTCATGACACCTCGGAGATAGGGAGCATTGTGATCGTCAAATAAATATAATTTGATATTTTGATAGATGTCGACGTTTATGACTCCCTGAACCCGAAAAAGGCTATCCACCTGTCTGTTTGTTTCTCTGACTAGAGCCGAAACAATTTTACTTATCGGGCTGAAACCTCGTATCTAGGGTTTCCATAAAATTACCCCGAGGAGTTTATGGAATTATTCATCCAACCCTAAAATCAAGGGTAGTTTATTTAATGGCGAAAAGAGAAAAAAGTAGACTTTAACGAGTTTGCACTAAATTCGTATCCAGGCACTGATTAACATTAAAAACAAAATGGCGCGTCTCATTTTCCCAGGAAAATAGCTTTATGGGTAGTACTTTAAATAAGCGGATATCTCCAACTTTAATAATATCTTTGCAAATCTTTGAGATACGAAATAACTTACCATAGCAAAGTTGAAACTTACAATTAAAAAGAAACAACTTTTATTTGAAAGAATATGTTATACAATCAATACTTCCCAAATTATAGATACATATTTTTTAATAGAGTTTTTAGATAATGGGGAGCTGAAAATACACAGAACAAATAACATAATGTTTCTAAGAGATTATTTTTATGATTTCATATACTCTCTTTGGTGAAATGCTTTAAACAAAATCCAAGCTGTCGGCTCAGTTTCCTTTAGCTTCGTCTCAAATACATCATCTTTCAGGAGTTTCCTTATTTGGGACTCAATAAAAATTCCTTCGTTCAGTTTGGCATCTATTATGTTGGGAAAAACTTTCGCGAGATGAGTGTATTCACTTCCTATTTTACCTAAGGCCTTAAAGTAATTATTAACTAAACCAAGCTTTATATTATGTAAATGTGAAAAGAGAGTATTTTATGGTTTAACCACCGGAACATATTTACATTACATTTTCCTGGTAAATATTAGCTTCCTCTTGTTGCACAACTTAAGCTTTTCTGTTGCCCGACTGTCCCACAGACATATAACAATATTTAGAAAAACTTCCCTGTAGAGCTGTTCTATTAAACTTAAGATCACTACAAACATAGAAAGAGTAGTCTTAGTACTTTAATACACTCGGTATCTTCCACACACTTTCATATATGTTTCTTTTAAATAAGTGGCATGAAGTAGAGGAACAGATGGAAATTTATTTCCTCTATGCAGCAGCACGTCATCAATGTCCGGGTGGTATTCCAAATGCTTAGAAGTGGATGTCTCAGTAGAGTTTGCAACAAATTCATCTGAACGAACTTCACCACTGGTTCCTAGAAGTAGATGGGTCAGTAGAGTTTGCAACAAATTCATCTGCACGAACTTCACCACTGGTTCCTAAAAGTGGATGGCTCAGTAGAGTTTGCAACAAATCCATCTGCATGAACTTCACCACTGGTTCCTAGAAGTAGATGGCTCAGTAGAGTTTGCAACACATTCATCTGCACGATCTTCACCACTGGTTTCTTCATCTAAGACGGCCGAGCTTAATCTCGTGTCACTGACAGGTCTTCATTATGTGGAATAGGCCTTATTGCAGAAAATATGTTTGGATATTTGAAACTGTGCTTGATTGTGTTGTTGTTTACTTCTCTGGTTTTTTTTACTTACATAAATAGCAATCATAAACGTGGTTACGTGATTCTCGCCACACCATAAGTAAAGCAAAAGGCATACTTATGAGTTTCCCAACCAGTCACATCCTAAGATTCGTTATGTGGGTAATACAGCACATATGTGGATAACAGTTTTGGTCCTGGTCGCCAATCTTGCAACCAAAATACAAAGAATATGCACGTTTATTGATGCTAAATATTTACTTCCTCGGAGTTATCGTTGTAAACCCATCACACACCTAGCAAAAATTATCAAGGGGATTAACACACTTACTTTTCTTCGGCATTGCAGTATAGAAATACAATGTTAGGCAAAACACCGGTGTTTATTCACTCTTCAAATAAACACAGATCACCCGCTCACGCTAAAACTGAACTGAACTAAACTGAACTGAACGTAACTGAAAGAACTAATGTGTGAGCATGAAATGCAATACAACGATACTCTCCAAGACACTAGTTCCATCTATGAACGAATGCGAAACATATTTGGTTATGTATCTGATCAGTGTCATGTTTTATTATAAGTTAGGTCTACTTATTATGTATGTTTGCATGCAACAACTATATTGTAGGAGTGTAGGTAGATCATATAATAGATCAGGACAATATCCACTTTACTGAATCGTAGTAATATGAAAGTAAACACAAACGCAAGTAAATACAAATAGTATTTATATTTCTGAGATCTACACACAAATATTGACTAATAACAGCCAAAATATGCTGGATGGTCATGTTGATTAGTGTAATTGTGTATAACAAATTGAGTATTTTGACTGTTTTGGACACCCTTCTCGTTTTGATTTGGGTGCTAGCCAGGGAAATTTGGATTTTTGGATCAGGAAAATGCAAGGTAGACTTTTTTTTTCTGGTATTTTGTAGTGGCCCTTGAACATAAAACGGCAGTGAATGAGTGTGTTTGAATATGGTGTTCGTTTGTTTACAGCACTTCGAGCAATGACCTTATCTCCAGAAGAGGAGTATTCAGCCGCCGACACTACGGCTCTGTCGAACTGGTCAGTGCAATTAAACCACTCATTAGTATAATAACATTGAGAGTCAAACTCAATACACCCCATACGAGGTCTTAACTAAACCAATTTTAAAATATGTTCAGAAACACCTTTCATTGCTCTTTATAAAATATCGTTTGAGTGTGCATATGACCCAATTACCAATCTCCTTATGATTTTTACTAATCGCTGTTATTTTTTTAATGTAGAAATTGCTATGGTTATTTTCCTTATAGTAATAATAATAATAATAATAATAATAATAATAATAATAATAATAATAATAGTAATAATAGGATTATTTTATGAATGATCACAAAGAAGTTTAGAATGAAAAACTTAGGATTATAGTTAATAATATTGGGATTGAACACACAGTATATTGATTATATCAATTGATATTAGAAATTAGAAACGATAGATCGCAATTAGTTTCCTTATTTTATTTTATTCAAACAAAAACTTAAAGATATATCATAATAGTTAGAGATTATATTAAATTATTGATGCTCACATTAGATCTACTTATTATTTTATATCAATCCTTGTACTTCATTAATTCTTATATTTATTTTTAAAATAGGGTTTAAAATTATTTTTAACGAGTAAATTGTAGTTGATTTATTATTTATTGTAATATTTGACAATCAACACGAGATGTTATCATTTTAATTCCTCAATACTGCTTTACCTTCACGCATAATTTATTGATCACATAACCCTCCGGAGAACATAATATATATGCTTTACTTTTCCTGCCCATATCTGTGTTCATGCGGACTAAATGTTAGGCTCATCTAAAGGTGCCCGGGATTAGAATTCTTGGCTGGATGTACAGAGTATAATTTTCCCCCCTAGATTATGTCAAACTCTCCCTTCCCGCAAATGATGGTACATTTCATATAGCGTATACCCTTCTTAGTCCTACCTTATTAGCGCAATTAAAATTCGTGTAGTCCGGAAGGGTTGCAAGATGCGGCGGAAAAATAAAATTCAAAGAAAACAAATAACTAAATAAAATTAAAATATTAAACTTAGTAAATATATAATATATTTTCAACAAAATTACTATTATATTATTATAACTTTTGTTTTAAATATTGAGAACATATCAAAGTGAGTCATTAGATGTACCTAGGCCTCTCTGCCAAGTTCCAAGTGTCAGATTTCTATTTGTAAGGCATGAGTTTCGCAAAAGATTGAATTTTTGACTGTGAATAGGTCGGGGCTTGAATCTAAGTTGGGTGCACCACAAGTGGTTGGACACACATGATTCATCACGGTGGTTTTCCTCTCCTCTCTCCAGACTAATATGATTGGATTTCTTCCAAGTTTCCCTCTCAACATCTTACCCTCATTTCAAGTAGCCTCTATGTTGAACATTCTAATGTTTTCCAAGAGCGCTTTCAATTTATCTCGACGATAACAACTAAAGTGGAATGTAACCAAGTGATTGTGACGTCATATTATATGTCTGAACCTGTTTCAAAAAATAGCCTCACAAGCTTGACACAAAATTAATCACCCGATGTGGTTAGAAACTAGTTCAGATAAATTTGAAAATGACCTAAATTTGAGTTTTTACATTTACATTTAATTACTCCTTTCATAAACTTTCCAAGGTAAACTTATTCAAGATAGTTATTGGAGGATAAATACTGGATGGGAACTATCAACACATATGATATATAAAATACTTTATTGGAATAGAAGGAAAACAACTGATTTTATTTCGTCGCTTATTTTATTCCATAAATAATGTTTTTTTTAAAGTTATCTAATTTCCAATTTGTGGCAGCTTAACCCAAACTGAGATGTTTGACATGATATTGTTCAAGTTTTATTGGTACAAGGATGGTCCAGCGTGTCCTTGGTGTAATTGGCTCACCTGTGAGTTCTTGGAGCACACCGGAAACTGGGCTAGAATAACACCAGAACTGTTAAACAACTCTTGATACCTTGGAGGGGGAGGGGAGAACAGTCCTAATTGGTAGATAGATACACTTTTCATAGGAACGACCTTTAAGATGATACGAACATGTTTCTTTGCGGTCAACATTGGTCATATTGTTATTACGCCGATTAGGATCAAACCACACTATAATAATTCGTCTGGAGCTGAATACTGACTGGTTAGAGGTAAAATGTATCCAGTATAAACCCCCAGGAGTGAAGTGTGAAATGTATCCAGTAACAATCCCAAGAGTGAAATGTATTCAGCATCAACCCCAGGAGTGAAATGTAAAATGTCTCCTTACCAACTCCCAGGAGTGAAGTTTGATATGTCTCCAACATCGACCCCAGGAGTGAAATGTGAAAGGTATCCAGTACGAACCACCAGGAGTGAAATATGAAATGTATCCAGTACCAACCCAAGAGTGAAGTGTGAAATGTATCATGTACCAATCCCCAGGAATGAAATGTGAACGGTATCCAGTTTGAACCACCAAGAGTGAAATGTATCCAGCATGAACCACCAGGAGTGAAGTATTATATGTCTCCAGCATCAACCACAGGAGTGAAATGTGATATGTCTCCAATACCTACCCCAGGAGTGGAATGTAAAATGTCTCCTTACCAACTCCCAGGAGTGGAATGTAAAAGTCTCCTTACCAACTCCCAGGAGTGAAGTTTGATATGTCTCTAACATCGACCCCAGGAGCTAAATGCGAAATGTATGAACCACCAAGAGTGAAGTGTGATATGTATCCAGCATCAACCCCAGGAGTGAAATATGAATTGTATCCAGTATGTACCTCTGGGAGTGAAATATAAAATTTATCACGTACCAATCCAAAGTGAAACGTCTCTAATACCTACCCCAGGAGTGAAATGTAAAATGTGTCCAGTATCAACACCCAGGAGTGAAGGCTCCTGGCCCCATTAACTCACACCCTGGTTAATAGGGTGTACCCCCCGCTGAGTTTGTACCATGTGGTTACGTCAGTGGTACTAGGGGTCTCCAGGACTCAGGGGAAGGGGATCGGTTCCCTGCAGTTCTCATAGTTCCATTACCGGTCGGTAAGAGAGCTGCGAACTCAGGACCTCCCGGGGAGCTCTCTATTCGAGAAGTACATTCACTCCTGTAATAATACTACGTTAGAACATGTACTGCGTCTTACTACCCGTCCATGTTGTCAGGTTATAGCCATAAATAATACTACGTTAGAACATGTACTGTGTCTTACTACCCACTCCTGTGTAGGGGTGAGGACGTACCCGCATTTGAGTGGAGAGAAATTGGGAAACCATTTAGAGAAAAACATCCAAAACCGGAAAACAAGATTAGATGAGCTTGAATTTTAGTCCTCGTGCTAATTGATTTGAGCACAGTTAAGTATTCATAGGAAGAGTGTTTAAGAAAGTACAAACATGTTTTATTACGGCAAACGTTGAAAGCATTTCACTATATTATTATTATTATTATTATTATTCTTATTTTACGTGTATTGATAATATCTATTAAAAGTGACGGCTGCAGATTACATGACTTAACCTATGAATATATGATAATAGAACTATTAACACTGACATATGTCAGATAGGACCTTCCTAAGAAGCTTGGACTGTACCACGAGGTTAAACAAACTTATATAAATATACAAACTTATTAGAATTTCTAAGACTTGGTGGCGTTACATTGGATTAAAACTAATCAACGAAACTTGTCAAACGAGACTTTTAAAATTCCATATAGTTCGACTTTGCCTTCATCTTGGCGATAGTTTATTTCGTTGAGTGAGCAGATGATGAAATTGGTTCTTTTTATTAAATTTAAATGGCAAAAAATATGTTGAAAATTTTAAATAGCTTCTATGTAGGCCTACAGGTCTTATTTTCCGTGCAACATGCGGACTGTACCGCATATTTACATTAATGGGTTAGGGATAAGGGAGGTGGAATTTAGAGGAATTGTACCCACATTTGGAGGGAGGAGAAACCCATCCTTAATTTACCCAACCGAGATTTAAACCCCAATTTCCCCGTCATCAGCTGTCCAGTATACTGCCAGAGACCACTTTCTTAGACCACGTGACCATGGAAGTGGGTTAAAGGTTGTTACCAGGGCAATTGTTTCTTGTTGGGACTGTACTAGTAAACACATTTATATCACCGCGTATAACTAAATTACCTGTTCAGGTTATACGTTCATACATATGATAATTAATCTAAACGGGTAGGGATAAGGAAGGAAGCATTTTAGAGGTAATCTACCCGCATTTGTGTGGAAGGAGAGTGGGAAACCATGTTACTCAGTTTTGTATTTAAATCCTATTTTAAAGTTAATGTTTTGTTAGTGAAATGTCGTCTAAACAGTTTTTGTTTTTCTGTAGGTCGACTGTTGTCTTATCAGAACAATATTTGGTTTCATTGCTGTTTGTTGGCCGAGTGCTCAATGTTGTTTGTTTGTTTGTTTGTCAGCTGCCGCAGATTGAAGCCGATGGCCAAGCACTGAACGGCAGACGTTTCCGAGTAGAAAATGGCGACTCTTTGGGAGAAAAAGAGGAGGTAACAAATAATGTATATAATATTTATTAAATATTAGATATCAAGAGAAACAGGAAAAAAGCGCAAATAATGTGTTTATTGATTTTAAAAAAATACGGCGCTTTACTTCTAATATCAACAGAGTCAAGGCCGTAGCCAGCCAATAATTTCAGGGGGGGGTTCAGTGGGCCCATCCCCCAATTGACGGAGGCTAGAAAAAATTCTAAATAAAAAACTGTTCTAGAAACTATCTGAAGTGTTTTTTTTATGGCAACACTACCCCCTAACTATCGGATGCTAGGACAAATTCTAATTACTAAACGGCTCTAGAAGCTCTCCAAAGTGTTTTTTATGGTAACATAACCCATCAACTGCCGAAGGCTATGACAAATTCCAGACATTAAACAGCTCTAGAAGTTCTTTAAAGTGTTTCTTTATGGCAACATAACCCCCTAACCACCGAAAAATAGGAACAATTCTAAATACTAAAGACCTCTAGAAGCTATCTGAAATTTTTGTTATAACACCATAACTGCCAAAGGCTAGAAAAAATTCTAAATAACAAACACCTCTGGAAGCTCTCTGAAGTGCTNTGACTACGGCCTTGAACAGAGTGGTGGTAGAGTTGGCTCAGTGTCAGCGTATTTGACTGGCTTTCTCAGCTCTGACCCACAGCAAGGACTTATCTTAAATCTAGTTTCATATGTTCACACGCCAAGTTATGAGCTGTTTAGCTTTTCCTTTTGGTATATTATGAAAGCTGTCAGAAAAGTATAACGATCCATTTCATCGGTGTTGAACATTGTAAAGTTATTATTAGTGGTTTAAAATGTAGCTCTTGTTACTTTACTAGCGTATCCTCTAAATATGTTTGGTTTTTACTTTTAACGTGAATATTATTAACGGCTAAATCTAATGGGTAGAGTGGATAAGAGGAAATGCATCAGCATTAGCTAGGGTATATGATGAGAAATCTCTTGTGGATATCCACATGCAGAGATTCGAGCCTAGACCTCGCATATCACCGTAAATACAATCTGTTTGGAGCCTTACGCCTTAAGACAACGTGTAAGCAATGGTGCAGACGTCTAGCTGAGCTCTCACCTGCAGCTATAAGTGTATACAAGGAGTTCATGTTCGAATCCTAGTTGGGGATATCGAGGTGAACGAGAGGGAGGTCTCAGGTACTTGTGACCCAGGCGTGACACGGGATCTCTGAATTGTGTATACGTGAGTGGTATGGGGGGGACAGTCCCTCCTTTTACAAACATCCTGACCACGCCACTGTGGAATCAAAATAAAACAAATATTTCATCTGTTTCGAACATAACGTAATGGTTTTCCTCTGTACTGAAGGGGGGAGGGGAAACATGTCAAATTGTTCTAGCGGTACCCCCTCCTCGCTTTCAACTAACGTGTTTCATTTCATCAGCGGGTTGAGGGGGGTGTTAACTTTGCAGAGGAAACAACGACAAGAGAAAATATATTAGTTCGGGAACCTTTCACTCTTTGTGTTTACATGTGAAGGGTGTGGTGGGAAATATTGCAGGGGAAGACTGTTTTAACATTAAAAAAATTAATTGGAAAACTATTATTTCAAAAAGGAAAAAAACCTCTTTATCTGACCCCGTTGTTAAGTAGATAATGTTGAAAATCAAATGGGATACGTTTTCTGGTCCATGCGTAATCTTAAGGGGTGTACTCACCAAAAGAGTGAGCCAACATTCTCGGTCAATAATCGTCCGGTGAGTACAGGAAACATTCACCCTCTCGTGCTTGTTAAAAAAAGATGGAGGGAGGAGAGGGGGTGGTACATCAATGAAAAGGCTTGGACGGTGATTGGTAGAGTGAAGTTTAGATTCTTATAGTGTAATTAGTACTTGAGCGTATAACCCGAACGGGTGGTAAGACGCGGTGCTAAATAAAAAATATTATTATTATTAATAGTAATAATATTTACATTAGAATTGATTTATTTTCGTAATGGAATGGTTAAATGAAAAAATTAAGAAACTGACATGCCTACAGAGACCAGCCTGTTTTGTGGAACTCAACTTTACCACATTATAAAAATAAAGACACACAAACATGAGGAAAGTGTATGAGTCTCCTGTGGACAAAAATCGCAGGTTTAGAGCAAGTCTTTCTACTGTCAGATAATTATCTTAACCTTCTTCTGTATTCTCAATGGGAATAAACCTTGACCTCGTGAGTTGATTGTATATGAGATGTTGGCAAAGAATGTCATTTCCTTGAAGAAAAACAATGTTTTGGTTGGAACATCTTTGGGAAAAAAACTAGACCCGTCTTTTAACAATGTCCACGAATGTGGTAAATATATTTTTGCGCAAGGAAGATCGTAAAATTTTAGAGAAATAATTATAATAACGTAAATTACACAAAACTAATCACCAATGCAGCGTTGAATGCGATTTCCAACAAGAGCTGTGAAGAACTTGAAGTTTTATGAAGGAGTCAAAAATTGCAAAATTGGCATACTTATGATTTTTGGTTCATATCAATGGGCGAGATTGTACCAAACTCTTTAATTCATAACATTCAAGCTACCAGCAAATAGGAAATTAATTACTACTTCTTCTATTTTGTTATTTTAAATAAATATTATTTAAAATGTATAAATCTCACATTAATTATTTTTCTTCACAAAATTTGTTAGTGCTATTGTTTATCCAATCTTTGAAGGACACATACATTTAATATATCTTTATTTTCTCTCTTATTAATTATTGATATTTATAAAATATGATATTTTATTATTTATTGTAATGCTAGACTTGTCTCTAGACGAGTACCCACATGTGAGATTTTGGTGGAGTTGGAAAACATTAACAACATGATCACAAAAACAATCATCCACGTCATTAAAAAAATAGTATTTGTTTAATCCCTGTTACAATTCATTAGGTTTACAGTGACGTATTTTATTGACCTTGTTCGTTGAGTTCCTTTGAGCGCAGTAACTGTAGCAGTTCATCGTTGGTAATCACTTTGTTGGTTGTTATTGTGGGTAAGTTCAGGTCCCACATAGCTAGTAACCACTTTGTTTGTTGTTACTGTGGGTAAGTTCAGGTCCCACATCGTTAGTAACCACTTTGTTGGTTGTTACTGTGGGTAAGTTCAGGTCCCAACATCGTTAGTAACCACTATGTTGGTTGTTACTGTGGGTAAGTTCAGGTCCCACATCGTTAGTAACCACTTTGTTGGTTGTTACTATGGGTAAGTTCAAGTCCCACATAGTTAGTAACCACTTTGTTGGTTGTTACTGTGGGTAAGTTCAGGTCCCACATCGTTAGTAACCACCTTGTTGGTTGTTACTGTGGGTAAGTTCAGGTCCCATATCGTTAGTAACCATTTTGTTGGTCATTAATGTGGGTAAGTTCAGGTCACACATCGATATTAACCACCTCGTTGGTTATTACTGTGGGTAAGTTCAGGTCCCACATCGTTAGTAACCACTTTGTTGGTTGTTATTGTGGGTAAGTTCAGGTCACACATCGTTAGTAAACATTTTGTTGGTCATTACTGTGGGTAAGTTCAGGTCACACATCGTTAGTAACCACTTTGTTGGTTGTTACTGTGGGTAAGTTCAGGTCCCACATACGTTAGTAACCACTTTGTTGGTTGTTACTGTGGGTAAGTTCAGGTCACACATCGTTAGTAGCCACTTTGTTGGTTGTTACTGTGGGTAAGTTCAGGTCCCACATCGTTAGTAACCACTTTGTTGGCTGTTACTGTGGGTAAGTTCAGGTCACACATCGTTAGTAACCACTTTGTTGGTTGTTACTGTGGGTAAGTTCAGGTCACACATCGTTAGTAACCACTTTGTTGGTTGTTACTGTGGGTAAGTTCAGGTCCCACATACGTTAGTAACCACTTTGTTGGTTGTTACTGTGGGCAAGTTCAGGTCCCACATCGTTAGTAACCACTCTGTTGGCTGTTACTGTGGGTAAGTTCAGGTCCCACATTGTTGTCTTGCCGGGAGTCACCCAAGACTTGAGTTTGTTCGTGTTCTCCAACGTATTTTTTAGTTTAATCAATTGCACGCACCCATCACCTAGAATTGGCTTTCATTCATTTGATCACAACTGAAGGAATTGCTTTCCTACCTACAGGGTCACTTTTCGTTCAACAAATTCAATAAGTTTCAGACATTTTTTAAAATCCTCTCTAGACATTCCGCAAAATGTTTTTAACATTTCATACTGTCCTTTAATAAACGACTTCCACCGTGCACTTGTCTGTTTTTAAACCTAGTTGCTCGCCACCAACTTTTACCTGTTTATTTTTTAACAAGCCATGTGTCATAAATAAGAGCAGTGACTGCACAAAGTAGCTTATTATTTATATCAGCCATATTCAATTCACAATAAGCCGGACTAGAGGGTTCGCTGTGAACAAGAACATATTAGCTCCTGTATGGACTTACGGTGAGGATCTAATTCCCGGTTGATCGGGAGGATGATGGGAGGGGGATAGTAAAAATGGTCCGTATTTGTACAGATTTTATAGCAAAAAACATTTTTGTCCAAAATAATCAGATATTGCTCCAGTAATTGTGTTTAATTTAATATCCTACACATGATAGTATCAACAGTTGAATATAATTATGTCATGGATACGGTGGACGTTGAACAGGTTTTTTGTCTTAATTAAAAAAGTTTATCATCTATTGCAAGCCACTGTGTCCATGACGGATATTCAACGATGATTGTTGATATTACCAACTGTAGAACACTAAACTTGAACAATAGTTAACGAGAAGGTGTATAATATTCCCAAGTTCTTCTGACTCCAGATTTTTGGCTCTCCAAACACTCCAGTCCTGGAGAATCCAGAATACCAGACTCGCTGGTACTTCAAGTTCTTCCTCGGGAAAAGTAAGTTCTGCTCAAATTTCTACACATATTTTGTTTGAAATCCGTCCAAATTGTAAGATGAGTTATTTAATTTATGTCTTTTCTGTCAAAATATTTAATTTGTTCATTATATTAACATAACATTCATTATTGACTTCTTGATACTGTCCTACTTAGATAGGAAGGAATATTTTGGGCAGTAATTAAAGTCTCTAAAACAATGTTCATATATTCATACGTCAATGGGATCTGTAGTTGTCACGTTTCATAAATAATATCAACACATAATTATATAATAACAATAATAATAAAGATAAAGTTTAACAATGTTGAACATAAAAATATTTATTTAAAAAAGTCCCTTTCTACCAAAAGCCTGAGCTGTATATTCATATTTAATTTCTTATCAGTAGGGCTAGGATTTTGATAGCCTAAAAATTAGTATAAAATGCCATATTAAAAATTTATTTATGACCCAAAAAATGTAAAAAATGCTCTTTAAAACTAAAAAAAGACCAAAAAAAATGTTTTTTTTTCCTTATTAAAACAAGTAAACCAAAACGAAACCTTAAAATGTAATTTAACGTTCGGTTTCTGTGCCAAATTTAAAGTTTTTATTTTGTCAACAAAAAATTTTCCATACAAAATAAAACAAGGAAAAGACATAAAAATTCAAATTACATTTTTTGACAGTTTAATTTGACATGGTAAACTTAAGAGTTTTTATGTCAACAGTCCAGAATTGCAATGCACAACAAAAACCATGTGCAGATCTTCGAAAGAAAATGGTTTTCTATTATCTGCTAGCAATGCTTTAAACATAGAGAAACTCCTTTCCATTTCTACTGACACCACAGGAGCATAGGCTTACTTGAAATAAACTAGTTCGCTTTGTTCAAAATCTCCTGAAATTTCACCAAGGGAAAAGTTTTTTCCATGATAGCACATCTGCAATCAAGCACAGCATTTCATATCCTTCATTTTTAAAAAAAACTTGCTCAATTTTCTTTTGCACAACCTTTCCCACTTTTCCAGTCACAATATTTAGTCATTCACAACTTTCTTTATCAAATCTATTTGATCCACTAATAGCACTGCTGACTTTCCCAAGGAAGTAATGCCACTAGGCAGAAATCTAAAGCTCGACTGTAGGTAGGAAAACTTACCTGCAATTTCAGGATCAGAAAGAAGTTCCTGTGCAACTTTAATTGAGGTTGCTTCATTTCTGTCAAACGAGTCAATGATCTTTTTCACAACTTGGAAGTTCTCACAGTAATAGTTGCATGCTTCAATCTCTCCCCCCTCCCCCCCCGGTTAAAATGTGAGCCAGCGGCAAAGGAACGTTCGGGGCCTCCGACTTGAATGATGCCACTCGAGATGGTGCCTTCAGAAACACTTTCTTCACGCACCCAATCGGCTGGTCAACTTTGATGAATTGCCCTCGTACCTCTTCAGCAACTCTGTGACAGGCATGTGCTAGGCATGTTAGGTGCACCATTTTTGAGTACAGCGCTTTCAGAGCAGGAAATAATTTTCTGCGGCAACTCTCACCGTCACACATTTTGTAATATAGTATCTGTTCATTGGTAGAGAATACTTTTTCGCCATATTTAGCAACGAAAAGTTTTACTCTATGTGAGGGACTTTCTTTCACTTTAGGCATGTTGAATGTTAAAATTCACATAAACAACACGTGAAGCTTTTGAAAAATGTAGAGAGATAATGAGCCCCCGTTATCTGCAAAACTTGCTCAGACTAATTTAGACGAGTTCATTTACAGCCTCACTATGCAAGGGAAGGGGGGAGAGCTACCCAACTATCACGGGCACCACCATTTGTTTTGACGTGTGCAGAAATGTTTTAATCTTGGGTAAATTACTCATAAATAACAAAAAATTACTTAAAATGACCGAAAAACCTTTAAAAATGCCATATTCGCGTAAAAACACAGAAAAATGCAAAAAAATACCTTAACAAAGCTACTTTAATCAGCGAAGTTTCTTATGAAACACATTTGTATATACTTGAATAACGGTACAGGCTTGCAAAAAAAAAAATATTCAAAATCATCAAAATCCTAGCCCTACTTATCAGATTATTAACAAGTGTTCCAGATGAAGTTTTGATTGTTGGAGTCCGTATACGCTTCTTCCCAACAAGTCGCTATGTAAACAATTTACTTTTTATTTAATTTTATCATAGAGACAAAGTATTACAATCGTGAAACTTTTCGACCTTGAAATTTTTATTGATCTTGACGTTTTATGTGTCCCAGAACTCAAGGGGGGAAAAGTGGCTTTTACGGTTCTGTCTGTCTGTAAATTTGTCTGTCTCTATATCTTTATGTCTCTATATTTGTATGTTCGTATATATGTTTGTATATATGCTCGTATATATGTCTGTATATTTGTTTATATATATATATGTTTGTGTATATGTCTGTATATCTGTTCGAATTTATTATGTTTGTATCTATATCTGTCTGTATATATGTCTGTTTGTATATATGTTTGTATATCTGTTTGTATATATCTGTTTGTATATATCTGTCTGTATATATGTCTGCTTATACCGAGAGCTACAGCAGATAAATGTTGATGTGTTTGTTCAAACTTGTTATGTAGATGTTATTAGGCTCGAGGATTTTCTAGTATCTTCGCGGAACGAGGGTAATGTCAGTCAAAGAACTACCTTTCGACCCACACAAGCCTGACATGAGGGCTCGTGGGAGAATATCATTTCTGTGACCGAGTTCAGCCGAAGATTCACGATTGTTTGCTCTCTCATCAACTCGTAGTTCACTTTCAGGAGGTGAACTAGTTCAACTGGTTCTGTTGGGGGAACTGTTCAATCTGAACTATTCGTTCATGAACTACTCATCATTTAGTAGTACTATCACGCCACCCTCCATGTAATAAGTGTTTGGTTCTTGTCCCGCGCAGTGCACCAAAACTATGTGGGCGCGGACGGAGAAAAAGAGCCGTTCTTCCTGTCAGTTGTGCTGACTGACGCCAACAATCAGTGCGTGCCTCAGTACAGGGCCATCCTCTGGAAGAAGACGGTGAGTACTTACTTCCTGTCAGTTGTGCTGACTGATTCCAACAATCAGTGCATACCTCAGTAAAGGGCCATCCTCTGGAAGAAGACGGTGAGTACTTCCTGTCAGTCTGAAATGTTCACATGTTTGTATAATATACAAACACTTGAGCTGGAATGTTCATATGTTTATATAATACACAAACACTCAAGCTGAAATGTTCACATGTTTATACAATACACAAACACTCAAGCTGGAATGTTCACATGTGTGTACAATATACAAACACTTGAGCTCGAATGTTCATATGTTTATATAATACACAAACACTCAAGCTGAAATGTTCACATGTTTATACAATACACAAACACTCAAGCTGAAATGTTCACATGTTTGTACAATATACAAACACTTGAGCTCGAATGTTCATATGTTTATATAATACACAAACACTCAAGCTGAAATGTTCACATGTTTATACAATACACAAACACTCAAGCTGGAATGTTCACATGTTTGTACAATATACAAACACTTGAGCTCGAATGTTCATATGTTTATATAATACACAAACACTCAAGCTGAAATGTTCACATGTTTATACAATACACAAACACTCAAGCTGGAATGTTCACATGTTTGTACAATATACAAACACTTGAGCTCGAATGTTCATATGTTTATATAATACACAAACACTCAAGCTGAAATGTTCACATGTTTATACAATACACAAACACTCAAGCTGGAATGTTCACATGT
>CABFWB010000944.1:167937-189215 GCA_902151455.1 Timema bartmani
GACGAGATGCTCAGTAACGGTGAGTGGAAGAACTGGGTTCGCTCCTCAGTTGATATTAAACTAATCTACAATCTGTATTCATGCCAGCATTATGGTCACGTGACGTGTACTCCGTGCTCCCGCCAGTCAATAATGTTGTCAGTAGAGTAGTGTGCAGATGACCTTCTTGGTACAGTCAATGTCTCGTGAACAACAAAAAGTCGTGTCCTCTTGTTAAACCTTCATTTGTAGCTCCAGTATCCTTTGTTGTAAGAACTTGAAGACTAATCAGCTTAAACTACTTAATCTCGTTATGTTAGGTTGAGCATTAGTGGCGAGAAACATTTCAAAATATTACCAAGAAGTTGCGGGAGAATTTAAATATTAAAACAAACCTCAAACCAAGCACACAAGCGAGCTATATTTTCGAGCTACGTCAATATTCTTGTTTTAATACAAATAGTGAACTATTTAAAAATGTATGGCTTTTGTTTCAACGCTATATCTTTAAAATTAGATGAAATCATTAAAATGGTAAATCTTATCTTGACCTGCCATTACGTCACAGGTAGGAAAAGTCATCACTTCTTAAATAATCCTGGATTTCTAAACTTAGTCAAGCGCCTCAATGTTCCGCCATGAAACGCCCTTAACGATGGTTTATTTTTAAGTCTGTATTGGTGTACACGCGGATTAAACGTCAGGATCATTATATTATTATCTTCCGGTGTCGAAGAACATGAGGTTCAAATCCTAGCATCCGGGTATACCGGGAGAGATTTCCTTCTATTCCTTCAATTCAATTTTGGGTACATTTCCTCTAAATTCTATCTTCCTCCTCTTTACTCAATGTAATCAAATGCGGATAGTCCGGTCGGGTGGTAAGACCCAGTACAAAAAAAAATAATTAAGAATCTCCCGAGTTGAATGTTTTCTAGAAAAATCTAAACCCAACAACTTTAAACATGGAATAAGACAAAAACGAGCCTCACAGATTTTTTTATGTTTGGAAATAATTCGGGGTGAAGATAAATAGAAAAGTATGTTTAGGTAGGTTTTCCACCTTTTTAAATGGTAAAAAAGTAAAAAAATTTAAAAAAGAACAAATTCTAACGAACTGGCACAAATTTCTTTAATGCGTAAAAAAATGTTTTTTCAAGAACGGATCTAAGGTTGTAGAAAGTTTTTTTAGTGCTGGCCGTATCCAATGTTAGTAGGGGAAGGGTTAGGTAATAATACTACCCCACCATTCCCCTCTTCTGACGAAGATGACAAGTGCTATTCTTAGTTTGCGAGGCAATTTATCACTTTGGAGAATAGCAGTGGTAGCAGCTTGAAGGATATTACTCTCGACAGTACCTCCCCTACTTTCCCCTCCCCTACATTCCTCTAGTAGTATTGTGCACCCTCAGGATCGATACGGGCTGAACTCAACCTAACACACGTGTCGCCAGTGTCGGGAGCGTAAGGCGTTAGTCTTTATTGAGGCGGGGGAGAAGGGAAAATTAGTTGACGTTGCTTTCCCGTTCTTTTGAGGTATTTAACGTGCACTTTCTGAACCGACTGATTATTTAATCACACAAGAATTTCTGTGAGCGAGAGCGAAAGGGCCTACCAATTTTATCGAGAAAGGTATTCTCACACACCTTCCCGGGTAATTTTACATGCCACAATTGACATGGGACCGACGGTCTTACTTCCCCTCCGAAGGAAGTTGTGCTACGGATTTTTATTGCTCAAGAGAAATCCGTCAACCTTGTCTGAGTTTGAACCCCCGAACATCGGATCCAAGACGAGCACTTTACCACCGAGGTTGACGTTAACGTCCACAATGCTGCAGTTTAAATAACAAAAAACATTTGGTGTAAAAAAAGGTCTAATATTGTTCCCCTAGATACAAGTTTAGTTTGGATTTCTACACTTGATAAACAAAACAGTCGTTAAATAACTGTCAGGAACTTTGCGGACTTTGATAAGAACATTTTTAGATGTAAATACAAAGTTTTGTTTAAAGTTCACCTTACCCAGGACAGATATTCAACAACTGTTGATATTATCAACTGTAGAAAACGTGTATCTAGTGGAGCAATATTTGTTTTATTTTGTCAAAATATATTGTTATAAAAACTGTATAAATACTGCCCTTAACTCGGGTTATCTTCCTTCTAAGGAATTACCGCTGGGTTTGTGGATTATTGAGAGGGGAGGCAAACCCCACACTGATGCTTAACCTCAAACAGCAAAATTTTGCAATAAACTGTGGGCTGGTTTTTTCATCGAACACAGGTACCCTCTCTACAACTGAGAAGTCCCCGTACCACTGAGCCATTAGACCGCTCTACGCTCAGGTTTATTGGGGGTTGGTTGTTTCATCGAACCAGAGGAGTTTGATCGCGTGAATCCGGCTCGCTGGAGCGTGTGATACTCGGTACGTTCCTGCAGTCGTAACACAAACACCCCAAGAGAGGAACTTTCCACCAGTCGTAATCCCTCCTTTCCTTCCCCAAACATTCTGAAGAGACTTCTTGAAATCTGAATCCGTTGCCAACATAAATAATTACGCTAATGTTAAATAACCAAGTAAACAAACAAACAAACAATGTTTACAGACAGGCTCGCTCGTTCGTTTGTTTGTACCGAGGGGTGAATGCAGAAGAACCAATTCTTGATAGCTCAGTTGTAGAGCTTTGTTGTGCTAAACCAAATGTTCCAGGTTAGATTCCCGTATCTAGGTGTTATTTAGCAATTTAAGAATATTTTTTGAGCAACAAGTCTTACTACCCGTCCAAGATATAATCATATTTACACTGATGCAGTGTGATGGGAGGGGAAGGGGGAGGAAGGTAAAATATTAAAAGAGAATAAATATACCTTAATTATTCCTCTACAGGAATCAAACTCCTATATCCCCATCACAGGATAATCAACCTGTTCTGAGCCTGACGCCTTATACTGCGTAAACACCGGTGGGTGGGCTACAGCTTCTCGAAGAAGCAGGCGTGCCACTATGTATAAGTATTTTAATCTTCCCTTGTAGAATTAAAACAAAGTGAATATTTCCCAAGATTATCTTTGATAAATCTTTCGTCTCTTTTCTTCTCCTTTAATTTTCAAAATGGTCAAAGGGCACTTTGATCGACAGGGCGTTAAATGCTCGCCTCCGGATCATTTTGAAGAGGAATTATAATTTCTAACAAAAACTACCTCCGGGTTTTATTAAATATCTCAAACTACCCACTAACAGGCTCGGAGGAGACTTGGTCTGTTTTGTCAAATAAAACACTCTGAATTGTGGAACGTTCCCCTGTTGGTGTGTCCACCCGCTAGACTGATAGCACTCTATCCTTCCCCTGTTGGTGTGTCCACCCGCTACACTGATAGCCCTCTATCCTTCCCCTGTTGGTGTGTCCACCCGCTACACTGATAGCACTCTATCCTTCCCCTGTTGGTGTGTCCAACCCGCTAGACAAATAGCCCTCTATCCTTCCGCTGGTGGTGTGTCCACCCGCTAGACAAATAGCCCTATATCCTTCCCCTGTTAGTGTGTCCACCCGCTAGACAGCCATACCTCTGTCCTTCCCCTTAGCTCAGTGGGGAGCGCATCTGCCTGCTGCAATAAGGGTGCCGGGTTCGAAAGCCTGTATGATTGATACATGTATGAGCTCACAGTCATGTATTAACAGCAACTTGCTCCGGTGGTTTAACAGTCCAAGGCGTCCCTCTCGCAATAGACTAGACTGCCGATGATGGGGAGACCATGGATTGAATCTCATTTGGGTGTTAAGACGGTGTTATCTCCTAGATATTTTCCACTCTCTCTCCACGAAAATTCTGGTATAGTTCTTCTTAATGCAACCTTCCCATCACTTGTGTAACCACGGCCACAAGCCTTCAGCCTGTAATTAGAGATAAGTCAGTTTGTAAGTCAGGCGGTGTTTGATGTGTTCCAGAGTCCGGCAGTCCTGAGTTCGAAAGGTTCGTCCATCTTCTGGGAGACAAGGTCCGTCTCAAGGGTTGGGACAAGTACAGAGGGGGACTGGACGTCAAAGGTGAGGTCCGGGTTTTATTCCTCTATCGCCCGGTTAATTGGGATATCAGATACAACAAGTCATACCAACTACCGATTACGGGAATATCGGGGTTCAAACACCATTTGGGTGTACTGGGGGTGGTCTTACACTCTCCCTCCACGCAAATGGAATACACTTCCTCTAAATTCAAAATTCCTCAACCCTAACAACTTAGTGTAATTAGAACATAGGCCTATGCGAAAACCTGGATGGATGGTAAAACTTGGAATCCTGGAAATAGCCTTTTCATTTTGGTTGCATTTTTAAAAAGAGTTTCAGTGTTTTTGAAAAGAGGACAGAAAACTATATCAAGATAAGTTTGATTCAAGCTGTGCTACCTGTCTTGGTAAGAGGCTATCTGGCGGGAGACGAGCTCTTAAAGAGTTCTAATAAATTTTGAATATTTGGTACAGTCTAATGTTCATAGGAAGACGCTTTAGAAAAAATAAACAATGTTTCATTACGGTCAACAATGACAACACTTTATTATATAATTGTTATTCTATGTGTTGATTATAATTATCAGAAGTGACAGCTGCAAAGGACTTGAGTTGACGTATGAAGACATGAAATATCTAGTAACTGTCAGCTGAGTCTCTTCCTAGTAAAATGTTGCTGTAACTCTTGTCAAAACTCCACAACACGCCACTGGCAGCGTATAAGACCAGCAGTTCATTCCCTCCTGGAGTTGTAGCTCTTGTCAAAACTCCACAACACGAAGTCCAGTAGTTCGTTCTCTCCTAGAGTTGTAGCTCTTGTCAAAACTCCACAACACGAAGTCCAGTAGTTCGTCCCCTCCTAGAGTTGTAGCTCTTGTCAACACTCCACAACACGAAGTCCAATAGTTCGTCCCCTCCTAGAGTTGTAGCTCTTGTCAACACTCCACAACACGAAGTCCAGTAGTTCGTCCCCTCCTAGAGTTGTAGCTCTTGTCAACACTACCACAACACGAAGGCGAGTAGTTCGTCTCCTCCTGGTTGTGTGCTCGCTAATCCTCGTCTGTTTCTCAGGGGACATGACGGGCAAACACTCGGTGTACACTATCTACGAGGGTCACGAGGTCATGTTCCACGTGTCCACCATGTTGCCTTACTCCAAGGACAACCGACAACAGGTAAGTGACGTCATAGCTCGACGATATGGCTCTGTGAATAACATAGGTATCTTTATTTTTCTTCTAACGTCTTGAAAAGATGGGCTTTAATTTTAATTAAATGTAGGCCTATTAGTTGACAACTAGCTCGTTTTCCAGCGCTCGTTGGTTTCTGTTGCTATGCCATACGCCAGGTTATCAGATATATGTGTCAGAAACAAACGATTAAAATGCCTTCTTTAAATCTTGATGGAAACAAACATCTCTTTTAATTCTTCCAACTTCTATATAGCTACATTTATCCATCAATCTATCAATCTATCAATCTATCTCTCTATCTCTCTATCTCTCTATCTAGCTATCCATAAATCTATTTATCTATCTATCCAGCTATCCATCTATCTATATATTTATTTATCTCTCTATCTATAGACATGTTTTATATTCATGTTTTATCCTGTAACCCAACTGAGAGGTCTAAGTTCGAATCTCGGCTAGGTAACGTGAGGTAGTTTTTCCAACACCTTTGTTCACGCTGTTGTGGGTGCACTTCCTCCTTCCTTGTCCCTACACCCTGTTAATCAACCCTTGTGTTACCGCAGGTTGAGCGGAAGCGTCACATCGGGAACGACATCGTGAACATCGTGTTCCTGGATGGAGGTCCTACGCAGATGAACCACTTCAACCCGTCCTTCATCAAGTCGCAGTTCACACGTATCCTTCTTAACCTGATGAACCAATAACACTTCGTTTCCAATGTAACAGATGGTGGTTTTGTGGTCAGTGTATGTCGCCACCATTCTAATATGATTGCGTTCATTAGTCAAGCAACAAATTTGTGTAGACCAAGACAAAGCTAGAGAACAGGCAGTACATGCGTCGGCAAAGAAAGAAGAATGAGCGAGTGGGATAGGATAGGTACGGGGGCATGGGAGTCCAGCTATTTACCCCCAAACAGCTTGCAGTTTGTGGAGATACAGTGTCAGTTTGTCTGGAGATAAGTGCATGTTATAAATACTGTGCCGAGTGAATGAGTTTAGTGTTTAGTGTAGACTAGTGTTATTTTAGTTTGTAGTCTTGACCAGTGTTAGCTAGTAATTAGGTATTGTGTCGGTTAAACTGGTTTACTTATCCTGGATGTTACATTTTGTTTTATAAGTTAGCACTATTAATTATAGTAAATAAATGTTGGCCGGGCTACTGCCTTGGACATGTGGATAGTAGGACTTGCGAATAGTGTGACATGAGGATATTGTGCCATGAGGGTATTGTGACATGATGATATTGTGACTTGCGTATATTGTGACCTGCGGGTCGCGACCCGACAGGAATGTCCGCAATGTCCAATATGGATTGAACAGATCCAGGCCAATATAAACAGGGTCAAGTGATTATGGGAACTGGTTCAGTATTACTTTTAAAATACTAAACACAGAGAACACCAAATTGAAGTACGCGGCCAGTTTGGAAACTTGGTAGAGTTATTATTATTAGGTGTTCTGTCTTACGACAGATCCACTCCTTTTGTTAGTGAACTGACACCGCCATTGCGTCCTGTCCTTTCCTTCAAGTCATTCAATATTTTAATTCTCCTTCCTAAAGTCCTCTCTCCCTCAACCTTTCCTTCTACGACGTCGTGCATAAGACAGGTCCTCCTAAGATCCAGTTTGCTTTGTACTCAAGAATTACATCCAAAATGGTTCTTTTCTCAGCTGGGTGAGAAGAGAACTGTTTGGTAAAATGGCTACTTATAACTTATAGTTAGTTGAAACACGTGTTGTCCCTTGATGGTCCTGCAGACGTGTTCTCCCTGGTGACGCACGTCCCTGAAGACAACTCCTACAGACTCGCTGTTTACTCCGAGGAGTCTGTCCCTTTGTTCGGACCGTCTCTGCCCTGCCCTCCACTCTTCAGGGACTCTCAGGAGTTCCGGGAGTTCCTCCTGGTCAAACGTGAGTTGATCCTTGCAGGGACTTACATCAGGGACTCTCAGGAGTTCCTCCTGGTCAAACGTGAGTTGATATGGGTAGGGACTTACATCAGGGACTCACATCAGGGACTCACATCAGGGACTCTCAGGAGTTCCTCCTGGTTGAACGTGAGTTGATACGGGCAGGGACTTACAGGGACAGCTGATGAGCCAGCATCTAGACCGGAAATACTTGAGGGAGAAGGAAGAAGAGCTTTTGGACAAATGGTGCGCATTCGCGTGGAAGTAAAGGGGAAAACCACCTAGGAAAATCCACACTCAGTACACTTGACTGGGATTCAAACCCCAATCTCCCCATCATCGGCAGTTTAGTCTATTGCGAGAATGACGCCTTAGACCACGTAGCCATCAAAGTGGGTTAGAATGTATTAAATCCGTAATCACCTTCAGCAGGATTCTGACAACAAATACAAACATGTTTATGTTGCAGTCAACATTGATAACATTATACATTATTATTATTATTTTATAGGTATTGATAACATCTAACAAGTCTGACAGCTGCAGATCACATGACTTGATGTATGAATAAATTAATATTGTTTTAGTAACTTTTATAACTATCAATAATATTCCTTCTTGTTTAGATCAAACTATACAAAATATACATTAGGATTCAGATAAAAATGTCCTATCTGCCAGTTATAGAAGTTACTATATCTACTGTAATGTATTAATACGTCAAGAAAGCCATGCTAGTCTCCCATCTTTCAGAAACTTCGTTGGTTCGAATTTAGTTTGGGCTCAAGTTTTGTTCTTGACGAGATGTGGAAGCATATGAGTACGAATTCACTCTCAGTATGGTCCAAGTGCTAATAGCCCATTTAAGGCACCAATCACATCTTCAGGGCTACAGTACCAAGTGACCTCCACTTAATCTGTGACCTCTGCATTAACCTCAACATCAAATGGATATTGGTTAATATTTAGAGGGACCTTGCAGTGGCCGAGAGAACTAAGGCTTTAGTAGGGAGACTCTTGCCAGTAGTGTACACACACTTATCAAACAAGGGGAGTGTATCTCTTGCCAGTAGTGTACATACACTGATCAAACAAGAAGAGTGTATCTCTTGCCAGTAGTGGACATACACTTATCAAACAAGGGGAGTGTATCTCTTGCCAGTAGTGTACACACACTTATCAAACAAGGGGAGTGTATCTCTTGCCAGTAGTGTACATACACTTATCAAACAAGAGGAGTGTATCTCTTGCCAGTAGTGTACATACACTGATCAAACAAGGGGAGTGTATCTCTTGCCAGTAGTGTACACACACTTATCAAACAAGGGGAGTGTATCTCTTGCCAGTAGTGTACACACACTTATCAAACAAGGGGAGTGTAATTCTGCAGTCAAGGGAATATCTCCCTGCAGTTAAGAATGTCTCCCTATAGTTAAGAGTGTTTCTACCTGCAGCCAAGATTATCTCCCTACAGTCAAGAGTATCTCCCTGCATATAAAGAGTATTTTCCTAAAGTAAAGACTATCTTCCTGTAGTTAAGAGTATATCCCTGCAAAAAGAGCATTTCCCTGCAATTATGAGCATATCTCCCTACAGATAAGTTTATCTCCCTGTAGTTAAGAGAGCATCTCCCTGCAGTTAAGTGTATATCTCTGCAGTTAAGAGAATTTCTACCTGCAATTAAAAGTATTTACCTGCAATTAAGAGCATCTCTCTGCAGATAAGCATATCTCCCTGCAGTTAAGATTATCTCTCTGCAGTTAAATTATCTCCCTGCAGATAAGATTATTTCCATGCAGCTGAGAGAGTACATCCCTGCAGTTAAGAGTATCTCACTGCAGTTAAGAGTATTCCCTGCATCTAAGTGTATCTCCCTGCATCTAGGAGGATATCTCCCTGCAGTGAAGGTGTGTTGTTTGTCCCAGTTATCAACGGAGAGAAGGCTGCCTTCAACACACCGACCTTCGCCCAGAAGAGAGAGCGGACCCTGGATATGCTCATCAAGGACTTGTACGGGGAACAGATGAACGAGGGGCGAGGGGTGAGTGATATCACCTCCTGGAGGAGAGTCAACACTCCTCTATATCACCTCTTAGAGGAGAGTCAACACTCCTCTATATCACCCTCTATAGGAGTCAACACTCCTCTATATCACCTCCTAGGGAAGTCAACACTCCTCTATATCGCCTCCTTGAGGAGAGTCGACGCTCCTCTATATCACCTCCTGAAGGAGAGTCGACTCTCTTCTACATTACATCCTGGAAGATAGTTGATACTCTTCTACATCACCTCCTAGAGGAGAGTCAACACTCCTCTATATCACCCCCTAGAAGAGTCAACACTCTTCTTTATCGCCTCCTGTTTTCACAGGCGATGTTGAACCGACGAGCGTTCAGTGACGTGCTCCCAGATCCACCCCGGAGTTCCCGGAGGAAGGAGGAGGCCCGTCAGGTGGAGTTCGTGCGGATAGGTGAGCACAGACAGTAATGAAACAGTGATATCTAGAATAGTGGCAGTAGTGAGACAGCGATCTCTGTTGTAGTGACAGTAGTGAGACAATGATCTCTGGTATAGTGACAGTAGTGAGACAATGATCTCTGATATAGTGACAATAGTTAAACAGTGATATCTGGTATAGTTACAGTAGTGAGACAGTGATATCTGGGGTAGTGGCAGTAGTGAGACAGTGATCCTTGATGTAGTGAAAGTAGTGAGACAGTGGTCTTTAATGTAGTGACAGTAGTGAGACAGTGATATCTGATGTAGTGACAGTTGTGAGATAGTGATCTCTGGTATAGTGACATTAGTGAGACAGTGCTCTCTGATGTAGGGATAGTAGTGAGACAGTAATCCCTGGTATGGTGACAGTAGTGAGACTAATCTCTGATCTAGTGACAGTAGTGAAACAGTGATCTCTGGTATAGTGACAGTAGTGAAACAGTTATATCTGGGGTAGTGACAGTAGTGAGGCAAGTGACCTGTACTCTCATCTGTCCCCAGGACAGGCCCTCAAGCTTGACACTATAGTGAAGGGCGATGCCCCCACGAGTCTGGCCACCACGGGTCTGTTCAAGAGGGCCCCCTGGGAGCCACACTGCTTCTACCCGGACTTCAGTCACGAGATCGTGTGTGGGGATTCTTGGGGGGACTCCCGACTGCTCGTTGCCACGGAGGATGGGGTCTTCCTGGTGGAAGGTAAACATAGCCTCCCGGAAGGCTTGCAAGCCCTTCCTACAGTCCTGGTGGGAGCCTATACAGGGCCTGCAAGCCACTTATACAGTCCTAGTGGGAGCTTATACAGGTCTTGCAATCCCCTTATACAGTCCTGGTTGGAGCATATACAGAGCTTGCAGATCCCTTATACAGTCCTTTTAGGAGCCTATACAGGTCTTGCAAGCCATTTATACAATCCTGGTAGGAGCCTATACATGTCTTGCAAGCCCCTTATACAGTCCTGGTTGGAGCATATACAGAGCTTGCAGATCCCTTATACAGTCCTTTTAGGAGCCTATACAGGTCTTGCAAGCCATTTATACAATCCTGGTAGGAGCCTATACAGGTCTTGCAAGCCCCTTATACAGTCCTGGTTGGAGCATATACAGAGCTTGCAGATCCCTTATACAGTCCTTTTAGGAGCCTATACAGGTCTTGCAAGCCATTTATACAATCCTGGTAGGAGCCTATACAGGTCTTGCAAGCCACTTATACAGTCCTGGTCGGAGCATACACAGAGCTTGCAAGTTTCTTCTACAGTCCTGGTAGGAACCTTTACAAGGCTTGAAAGTCCCTCCTACGGTCTTAATGGGGCCCATATATTGTTACTGTATGACATGAGGGCACATTTGACTTCTGAAATTAGATTTTTAGGATCGATTCCTTGCAAGGTCAAAGCTAATTACGTTTTAACTTGACCATTTCTATTCACCGAGTGTTAAAATGGTCTGGATCCAAGTGACAACTCTGGTACATTGATATGACAACTCTGACACGTTGTTCTGCTTGTTGTCACAGAGAGCTCCTCTCACCGACTGATATTCGACAAGACCGTGGCGGTCAAACAACTCCACGTGGTGGAAGCTCACGGGATACTGCTCTTCCGGGTGGACAAAGGTCTGGTTTGTTTACCCCTGGTACCACAATAGCTCCTCTCTACTAGAACAAGGGTATAAACTGTTGAGACTGTTTCTGAACCACTTCACACCACGGGCTGTCGTGTGAATAATTCATGACTTGTCAACTCCCTGGGATACGAACACACTCACCCCAGTGCGCAGGTCACAAGTAGGGAGTGGACCTGGGGCGCTATTCTCTATATAGTAGTGTACTGCCTGGGGGATATTCTCTATATAGTAGTGTACTGCCTGGGGGCTATTCTATATTTAGTAGTGTACTGCCTGAGGGGCTATTCTATATAGATTAGTGTACTGTCTGGGAGATATTCTCTATACAGTAGTGTACTGCCTGGGGGGCTATTCTATATATAGTAGTGTACTGTCTGGGTGCTATTTTATATATCGTAGTGTACTGCCTGAGGGGCTATTCTGTATATGGTAGTGTACTGCCTGGGGTACTATTCTGTATATGGTAGTGTACTGCCTGGGGTGCTATTTTCTATATGGTAGTGTACTGCCTGAGGGGCTATTCTGTATATGATAGTGTAGTGCCTGGGGTGCTATTTTCTATATGGTAGTGTACTGCCTGGGGTACTATTCTGTATATGGTAGTATACTGCCTGGGGTGCTATTCTCTATAGGGTAGTGTACTGCCTGAGGGGCTATTCTGTATATGGTAGTGTACTGCGTGGGGTACTATTCTGTATATGGTAGTGTACTGCCTGGGGTGCTATTTTCTATATGGTAGTGTACTACCTGGGGTGCTATCCTCTATAGGGTAGTGTACTGCATGGGTGCTATTCTTTATATAGTAGTGTACTGCCTGTGGTGCTATTCTCTATATGGTAGTGTAATGCCTGGGCTGCTATTCTCTATATGGTAGTGTACTGCATGAGGTGCTATTCTTTATATATTTTATTCAGGCCGCGATAGCAAGATCCACGTGTTCAGGCTGTCAGACTTTGATGGAGAGTTGAGCGGTGAGACTACCGCCAGGGGCAGGGCTGACTTGAAGGAGCACAGGCTGGAGAGAACCAGAGGCTGTCAGATGTACGTCATCAGCAGACCAGGAGGTTCTCACCTCAGGATGGTAAGTACATGGTGTCAGTAACGTGGCTGAGTGATCCAAGAGACCGACCACAGAACCAGTGCACCCTGGTCCCAACATATGCTCATTTGAATAACTGCTCATATTCTGTCCTTGTGAATGTATGAGCAGGGAAGATAGACACGGGGGCTAGTGCACGAGTGAACACATGCGCGCAAGTACAACCCTGCGCTAAGATGGACTTGATACATTCTTGCAAAATAACATTCGTGTTTGACCAGCCCTACAGGAAGATGCCATTATGTACATTCTTTATCTACGTCTCCTGTCACCGCTCCCTTGACAACCACCTCCACAACATTCCGCTACCCTCTTTGTTGGCTCTTACCTATTACTTTCTATCCTCTGACTATGCATTTCACAAACATCCAGACAAGTAGAGAGAAGAGTAAACAATGGGTCACAAAACACAGCACAGACATAGACTTACACAACGAGCTCAATATGGTCGAGTCTTTCAAGCAGTTGAGTCAAGGTCCATTTTACATTGCATTATGTGTCCATCTTGTTATGATTCCCTTTTCTGTTATTTGTGACTTTATTAGTGCTTCCGTTTGCTGATGACTTGATGGTATGAGGGGAGAGGGGGGGCAAGGAAGAAGAAGTACAGGAACAGCTTCAAGAATGGAATGAGAAAGTGAAAGAGTGTGGAATTAAATTTAGCATGGAAAAGGGTGAAGTGATGATGATGGCAAGGAAGAGGATAAGGCCTAAAAAATTCAACAGCTGGACAAAGTAGATTTAAAATTAGTTACGAGTGTAAAGTATCTTCAAAGCGTGTTTGAGGAGAAAGGTAGAAGTAGGAAGGATGTAATGAGAATAGGACAACAGGGAGAGTTATTCTATAGGTGTGTAAGAAATCTGCTTTGGAGAAGATGAGTGCCCTTGAAGTGTTGTAAAGGGCGTACTTTGTACTAATTGTCACAATGCAGCAGAAACATGAACATTGGATGTGAGAAATGAAGCGTTGTTCTCGCTCCAACTTCTTGCTTTGGACACCTTGATCAGAACCCTGGTGTTCTTCCAATCCAGCCATCTCGCCGGACTGTCGCACCACCAGATATCGTGTCTGCGATCCTGGTAGCGCGTGTTATTGAAGCCCATCTTACAGACCTCACGAAGATCTCTGGCAGCACCTCTCTTTGACTGGAACTGTGCAAGGTCTCCATAGTGGTGGATCGGAAGCGACTTCTCCGATACCACTGGACTGGTCGCGCGCAGCATGGACGTGATTAGTTCCGAGACCTAGTGTCGGGCGCTCGTGTTGGGTCGCTATGTGGCCTCCCTTGGAACTAGGTGGTTGTCTGGTTTACCGACCTTCAAGTCTGAAGAGCTAACGCCAACAAGAATATTGGTACAGGTAGCGTGGTACGTGGCAGAGCCCATAAACAAACTTTGTAACGTCGGTCCCTATTGGATCGCGTGTTTTGTAGCGTGGGAGCCCGAGTGTATATATATCAAGACGTCCGGTGTGGTGATTGGTGCGCTTCCTTTTTACCATTTCTGGTCCCTTAGAGTATGTATACCTACTGAAATAGAACGTCAACAACCCTTAGGTTCGCCAAAAGTTCATCCTTGGTGACAGTACTGGACTGGAATCTTCACACATCATCGTCATCGTCATGTAAGCATCAGATTTTGGGCTTATCCCGATTAAACTCTCGTCGCCGGTTGTTAAAATTACCGTTATTGTGAAGTCGACTTTGTTTCGGCCTTATTAATATTCATACAGCAGATATTTCCATTTAACTTTCAGATGTTAGGAATTTGAATTAAATCATTAAAGTTTGGGCTTCACCCTTTAAAAGTTGTAGGTAAATTATTGTTGATATTAAATGCTTTGATGTCCTCTTGTAAATAATAGTTTTCGGGCTTCTCCCATTAAATAGTTTGCTAATTATAATTCATATTATATGTTTAGAGCTTCTTTCTTGAATAATAAGTTTTGGGCTTCCCCATTTTTATATTAGTTATAGTGTCGCACGTTTACGTGTGTTATTTGCCCTTTCACATTAAACTGTGAGGATTAATAACTAAGAGTAATCGGAGTCGAAAGCGGGACTTTGTTTTGTACCAGAACTCCTCTGGTTCTGATTGAACTCATAAGGTAGTTTCGTTATTTTGTTTTGAATATTTGCATAGACCTGACTGTTCTTGAAGTCCTTCCTCTCAGTCCAGTTTTAAAATATTGCTTTCAAGTCGCCAACACGTCTGTTGTAAATATTAAAATAATTTGTTTTTGTTTGTTGAATGAAATACTTCAAAACTTCGTATATGTTGTGTATTTATATTAGAATTTGTGAAATCCCCCTTTTGCAATTTGTATTGTATGTTTACGTAATTTGTAACCAACTCAAGATTGTGGTTGTCGTTACAGAGAGACTAGGAAAGTGGAGGCCATGGGAATGAAGTTTGTGAGGAGCATGTTAGCTGTCACGAGGAGAAACAAAATTAGGAATGAGGTTATCCGGGAAGAGTGGGGGTACATGAGATAGTAGAGGAAGAAATACTGAGATGGTATGGGCATGTAATGAGGATGTTGGAGTACATGAGATGGTAGAGGAAGTAAGACTAACATAGTATGGATGCAATGAGGATGAAAAATAAAGAATGCTAAGGAGAATGATGGAGATGAAGTTTGTAGGGAAAAGGCTGCAAGAGTGAGCAATAAAGATATGGGGGAGAAGATAACAACACGTGTGCAAATGAGAGGAGAAGAATGAAAGCAATTAAAGGAGGAAGCGTTTTACTAAACTAACCAAGCCACAGGCTGGAAATAGTTAATGATGATGATTATAATGACTAGTCTTTTTGTCCATTGGTAAACTAGTTGGTAAGTCGTGTGTTGATATGTTCCCAGGTGGTGGCTCTTGGCAAGAAGCTGCTAGTGATGCAGTGGCGACACTCGGCTGCATGGACAGCGTGGTGCCCGGCCAGTGACACAGACACAGTGGACGGCTTTCAATACATCCGGGTAACTTGAGCCACTCTTGCATTCGCCTATTCACTATGCATCAACGAGTTCGAGAGTTAAGACTCAACTCTTACAAAGGACGGCGTCAATGCCTAAACTGAAGGTGTTAATTTACACAACGTGGGGCTTAACTCCTTGATTTAGGTGAATGTTGATGCATTTACTTGCAATACACTCTTATTAATATGTTCTCTTTTATTAGATCATTTAAGTCACTTTTTAAAAATATACTATCTGAAGTGTACAGTATGCTTGGACTGGCCTCAAGTTATATCTGTGTGGTATTGACTGTATAATTTTGTTGTCAGGAGATCCAGGTGTCCGAATCACCCACCCTGCTCACCCTGGTGGACTCTAGTCTGGGAGGATCTGGTGGAGGAGTGGACAGTAGTTACATATGTGTGGGGTACCGCCACCAGTTCGACCTGGTCAACGAAAGGTCAGGGGAGGTGTCTAGACTTCACTTGGTGGAGGGAAGTAGATCGCATCTCGTGGCGGCCATTGACCTGTACGAGGACGAGGAACCGGAGCTGCTGCTGTGCTACAACCGTGAGTCTGGGGCTGGACACGGTGGAGAGCGAGAGAATCCATTATCCGTGTTGGACTGTGACTTGCGTTTGTTTGTAAACTATTTGTTAATGTTAACTCTGGTTTTAGAAAGTGTACATTGAATGCTGATGCTTAAATAGAGTTGGTTTATTTCTTAAATTAATCACAAGAAAATCCTTTGTGGTTGATTTCTTTACAGACACCTGCCATTTCCAAAAAATATCTGAAGAGAACGTCAGGACCGAATTTGACTTTCACTGGAACTCTGTACCTTCTGCTATCGGTGAGTTTAATCTGCCCCCGCACGGCTATTTACATTATAATGTCCCAAATTGTTGTTTCGAAAGGTAGGATGAGACTGCGGTTTTTATATATTTTTATTTCCATTTTATATTCAAATTCGGGAATTCTCTTTATTTTGTAATATTATTTTTAATTATTCATTTGCATTTTAGAACATTTAAGCCCTTCAGGCAGTTTGGAAATCAGTAAATTTATTTTATTTTAAATGTGCTTACTGGATGCGTTGGCTGACGAAACCAAAACGGAAACAACTGATCTAGCACAGAGTTTTCGTTCTAAGAGAAGTACACCTTTTTCTTAGTATAGAGCGGTTGCATTGTCCAGCCAACCAGAAAGCCAGGATTCAAACCTCTCTTATATGATAGGTCGAAATTGTCAGTCCATTCTGGTGCAATTCGACGATGTCATCAGAATTTGAAAAAGACGCGTGGCAGAAACGAACTCTCACTGTTACACGAGAAAGAGACGCTTAGTGATCGGGGTGAGGATAAGACGTGTGTTGCTTGTCGTCACATATTTAATTATATGATATAGTGTACGGTGACTGGCGTAGAGACGGGTCGATTGTACAAGCTGACATTGTTAATTATTATAGTAATACATATAAAAGAATACGTTGCAATAATAAATTAATATAAAAGTGAATCAAAGTATATTTATTGTATAAGTGGGAATTTCCTTATATGATAATCGCGTCGATAAAAGAAGCTGAGCTAGCCGGGGATAGATCAAGATTATAAGTCATCTCTATGTAGATTTCTGTAATTGTCACCCAACTGAGGGGAATTATACATCGTCGTAGGTGGTAGAGGAAGAGTTTTATAGTTGGCTACCCGACGAGGGGCTTCGTAGGATATTATAAATTGGAACCCAACAGTGGGGCTTTCAGCATAGAAGCCTCTTTAGACTTTATAAATTGGTGCCCATCGAAAGTCTTTTCTTGACTATTATAACATGCGTGGCAAACATATTCTAATGTTGCGTTCTGTTCTCTTCAGTGTGTGCCTTCCCTTATATTTTCGCCTTCACCACGGACTCTATGGAGATCCGGCTCATCATCAACGGGAACTTGGTCCAGAACATGATCATGCCCAAACTCACCCTTATCTGCTCCAAGGTACAGATGGCTTGGTTATAACTCTCAATTAGAGGAAACCATGACAGACCTTTGGTCTCAATAAACATTACAAGAAGGATACACTTACCAGAAACATGTATTATTATTATTAGCATAGCGCCTTACTACCCATTCGGGTTGTACGCACTGCCGTTAATGTGTAATGGTAGGGTGATTGTGAGATGAAATGGAGGACCTACAGTTTAGCGTGAGATCCGAACCACGGTGGAGGCCAGGCATTCTTCACATTCTAAGTTGTGATTAATACACGTCTTGTCAGAGGTGAAGGAAGGGTTTGGCAATCAGATATATCTGTGCCGGGACAGAGGATTGAACCCTGGACCCCCAGCACAGAAGTCTGACACCTTACCTCTAGACCACCAGGTCACCCCAGAAACATGAAGACCAATGTTGACATTTGAAAGAGAGGCTTGGAGGTTGATCATTGTTGCCTGGATACTTGCGTTTGCCTGTTCAAACTCTTTTTAAAATGTTGTTTCTTCATCCTTGGGGGCATTTAGATTCTTAACCTGCCTATTAAAACTCTTTTTAAAATGTTGTTTCTTTATTCTTGAAGGCATTTAGATTCTTAGCTGCTTGTTCAAACTAAACAATAAAGTTTGAACAATCAACAACAGAAACTAGGCAAAAAACTCAGTTTTCTGCTATCTTTCTAGTTTGCCCAAGAAAACTTTTATGATATGTGTTTTTTTTAAACATATCCTTTTTCTGTACAATTTCCTGGATAATTTATAGGACTTGCCCTTACATCCTCCTTTGAATGTTTATTTATTGTGAACAAATTTCAAGTTTTAAAGTACATCCTATAGTTATAAGCGTACGAAGGCCTTAAGCTGCTGACATTGTGTTAACATTACGATCATCCAACACGCCACAGCCCTGCATTCCTGATAAAGTGGAACATTCCCAAGAAGAATCTTTCGAAGCAAGCCGGGCAGAGTTCTTAAAATAAAACTAGCTTTATTTGATTGAGTGGGTAAATGGTTTCACCCCCATCGTGTTACTGCTTTTCTATGGGCTTTATCTAATTCTCTGCATAACGTTGTGTATTTCTGTCCTTAGTTAGGTCAATTCGTAAGTATTGATGATGTACTTTGAAGGTGTACACGAGATAAATCGCTAACTACACCAATTCTAAAAATAAGGCTCTTGGCTTCATATTTGGACAGATTTGTTTGACCTAGTTTTTCATCCAAATTTTAGAAATGACTAATATCAGGGGAGTTGTCCTTTATATAAAACCTCTCTCTCTCTGCCCCCAGAATGACATCTTCTTCGCGACCACGGCCCCCGAGTTCTTCCAGAGCAAGTCCGAGAGACTCCAAGTAGACCGAGATCAGAGCATCTCACCCCCCTCTTCTCCTCATAGCGAACACCACCATGGGGACAAGCATGGTTAGTTCAGGTTAAGAGGGGACAAGCACGTTCAGTTCAGGTTATGAGGAAACCAGCATTATGGTAATTCTGCTCATGGCCGTATTTCAGGTTCTCCTGAGACCAGGCCGTTCAGGTTGTACCGCATTCCCCTTCAAACTCTGAGCGGGGGGGTGGCGCCGTGTGAACGACGCTGTCCCACGCCATCAGGAGGCCCAATACAAGGGGCGCCTGGCCGAAGCCCCGGAGACGAGAACCTGGAGGTGCCGCCCCCCAAGGCGTCGTTCGAGGCTTGCCTGCTTGCCGAACCTTCTAGAGGGCTGAGTCGCAGCTGTTCCTCCTCCCCCACCCCCACTTCCTTTCTTGCCGCCCCCAAGTGATGACGGTAGTACCCAACAACACCTCCTCATGCAGATATGTTCTCCTGCTCCTAGATAGCCGCTGGGAACACAGGCAATACATCTTGAGATATTTAAAACACCTCCTCATACAAATATGTTCTCCTGCTCCCATCCAACTGTGAGGAACGCTATAAATACTTTTTGAGATGTTTTAAAACATCTCATTATGCAGATATGCTCTCTTCTTTCTAGCCAAATGTAATGGACACTAAAAATACATCTTGAGATGTTATAAAACATTTCCTCGTGCAGATATGTTCTCCTTCTTCCCACAATACATATAGAGAGTAGGAAATCCGTCCCTAATGATAAGAAATTATTGTCCCCGGGCTTGGAGGTTAAGATTTTCTTTTCTCAATCTATGTATTTTTGGTGGTAGAATTGATGGGTTTTCAGGATCAAAGTTTTATGAGCTACTCTGACGATAAATTGTAATTAGCTTATTTACATTATATAAGATTACTTATAATTTAATTTATTCGTGGGACTCTCTTTATATATTAAAAAATACTTGGTTTTGTCCTAAACTTGCACTTAATCCGTATTTTTCAACAAATTTACTAAAATAAAGGAAGTTAATTATTCATTATTGTTAAATTATTTTGACAAATTGTGAAACTCTTATATCCCAGGTGAGTGGACAGTAATATGTTATAAGGACATTTCAAAAGAAATAGTTTGAGAACATAGAGACAACTTTTAATCCAACATAAAAATATAGCTCTTCTAATTAAAACCACTTGAAACTTTTGAATTAGATTTATTGTACCTGTTTAAATGATATAATGACTTTAAATTTTCTAAGACAGTATTTTATTGATAATTTGTAACTGCTTTGTAATTTCTAAAACTAACTAATCCCGCCAGAGTAATTATTATTTGTATCAACAGTTTTCTTCACATGTGTAATCAAAAAAATAAACAAGTATACATACATAGACACACCCATACACCGATGTTGTTGAAACAAAGGGTGTATACAAGGATAGGGAAGTGAGGAGGAAGTTAGTGAGAATGGATTAAGTACGGAGCTATGTATGTATGCATGCATGCATGTATGTATGTATGTATGTATGTACGTATGTATGCATGTATTGAATTGTAATGTATATATTGTATTGTAATAAATGTATTGTAAGTAATGAATGTATTATATGTATTGTATTGTAATGTATATATTGTATTGTAATGAATGAATGTAATGAACGTTTTGATTGTAATGAATGAATATAATGTATGTAATGTATGTAATGTATGTAATGTATGCGTATGGTATGGTATGGTATGTTATTGTATGTTATTGTATGTTATTGTATGTATGTATGTATGTATGTATGTATGCAATGCTATGGTGCGTATGTATGTATGTATGCATGCTTGTTTATGGGTTTTTTTAACTATACACGAGCATACGTTAGATAAACTACCTAAACCTCTTAGTGTTAGTCTTAAAAAATTTCAAATGTCAACAAAGAATTGTATATATACACATTTTTTCGAAAAATGTATGTCAAGTTGGAATTGACCCTAAATGTATAATATACTAGTTCCAAAAATATTTTGCCAGATAATTTGTACAGTATTAATAACACATTATTTGCGATATTGTAAATAATTTGAAATTTGCAATGTATTGGAACAATATGTTTAAGTTACAAGACTATTGTTTTTTGTGAACTTTGTCCTAATATATAAATATATAAATATAGGTTTTTCAGAGTTATAAAGTAATGTTGTAACCAAGGGAATCAAGTCGAAATAATAATTAATAAATGATAATATATAATGCGTTTGCTAGTCATAGATATGGCCATATTACATAAAAAACACTTTAAATGCTAGACATTTGATATATACTTATTTGTTGTTTTGTTAGAATAATTAGTAATTTTATTGTTTAGTTAAATTGTATAGTCATGTTAAATCAATATAAAATAATAGAATATATTTAGTTTATTTCATTTGAAGTATATAAAAACTTCAATACAACTTTAGTAATGTTTTTAAATAGATATATATATATTCTTTAAAAAAAGAGGAAGACATTTGTGATATTAGTAAAAATATAATAATGTAGTTTTGTGTATTTTCACATCACATTTTATAATGGACGCACATTTTTCATTATTAACTGTTGTTTTCTGTGAGTAGCGTCATTGGAGGAATCGATACAACTTAACATAATTCATATTTGGGGGTGTCAAAATATACCAAGCCCCCCCCCCC
>CABFWB010000944.1:189375-204756 GCA_902151455.1 Timema bartmani
ATATTTACTTCTAATTTGTCAACAAATCTGACGCTATAAGTGAATATTTAATTCCTTGAAAATGAAAAACTTCCTAGTATTAGTTTCTATCATATTTCATTGGTGGTAATATCAGTGTTACCGGGTATTACACTTCTTGACTAGACTGTACTTGTAGCGACGAGCGAGGCTGGCATAGTCCAAACTTTATAGGAATAACCTTATCTGACAGCTGTAATGGTTACTAGATCTACTTTCATGTATTTATACGTCAAGTCATGTTATGTTGCAGTTGTCACTTTTGATAGATATTATCAATACAAATAAAATAACAAAATGTTCTCAATTTTGACCGTAATGAAATATGTTTGTATTTTCCAAAAGGAACTTCCTTTGAAAATCGGACTGTACGGGAGACAAACCTGATAATGAAATAATCAATCTATTTCCCATATTCCTAACGAATAAAGTTTAAATCTGCACCATAAATTGGTAATTTCTTCCAACCCCGTGACGTTACTCAAAAAAACGTCCCTCCATTACTTATCTGTGTGAACGTTTGAAATATCTTCTAAAGCAAGTGTGTGATATACATTCTATTACTTGAAGGTCGGATTAAACAGCTTTTTTCTTCAAAATATTGGGTAAGACCCTAAAAATTGATGTCTTAATTTATTTAAGTATATCTTTAGCCAAAATAATAGTGGTTGAAAACTCGCTATTCGACGCTATATTCCCAATTTGTGAGTCAATGTAATTCTTTATTAATGATTGGATTAAATGAAATAATGTTGTTTCAAGCAGAAGAATTAGCGAGCGAATCAGACAAGTGCTGCCACAAATAATTGTGAGAGATTGCCAAAAGAATAATAATACATGCTTAGAAGCTCAACTAACTCTAATCAAAATTATTATGGTCCAAAGCTTTAATCTATTCTAGAAGGCTGATTTGGAAACCCTCGTGTCAAAGGGGGGTGCACTTCAAATAAACTTATTTTGAGAAATATAGGAAAATAAAAATTGCGTAAGTTTTATTTTCAAATTTCATGTTTTAGGCTACATTTATTGGATCTACTCGTTAAATATGTTAGTTATGTTTTGATTAACTAAGTTAGTTTGAAATTTATTTTTAGATACATATAACTAATTTTGTTTACTGATTTATCAACTAATTAAGTACCGTAAGCTTGTTTATTAAATAATTTCAACTCTGTGCTTGTTATGTATAAATATATCTTAGTAAAATTAATCTAAATTAGCTAATAAAATATTAAGAACTGAACACACATTTATTTTGGTTATCGAATAAAATTTTACTGATTCGTTCAAAAATAATTGGACAATACAAGTTTGATTGGTTGAATGAATAATTTTGCTAACAAATTTGGAATGATATCAATTATTTTCTTTAAAATACATTTTTACAATGGTCTTGAGTGTATTTGCACAATATATATTAACGTAATTTATTTTATATAAAATTATTCAAAGCATAAATAACTTATTTAATGTGTGATTTTCACCGACATCAATTTAAATAACTCTTAGAACTTAGTTTCTTTTCTGTCGGTGTATTTAGAGTTAATTTATTTGTGTTATTTCATTTTAAACGTTTAAGTAATATATTTATTTTAAAACTATGCCCGATAAATGCACAAAATTAAGAGATAAAAGCAATGATTACTGTAGAATGTAATATATTCTTTCCACTTATTATAATAATTACTGTTCTTGCTACTCATATTAATGAATAAATAAACCTTTGAATGTCATGATAAATTTAGATAAACAAGTGTATAAAACAATTTTAGGTATAATCTACAAGTGTTTTCAACAAGGCTGTATTTATATTAATGTTAATACACTAGATTAACTTAATATTAGTCTGAGTCAAGTAATTTATTTAATTTACAGTAAAAATATTAAAAAGTATATACAAACATTCTAGTATTTCAATTAGAATAAAAGAGCCCTCTAAATAAATGAGTTGTAAGCAAATGAATGACCCATTTGACTATTAGTGGAATAGGGGCTTGTCTTCAGGAATATGTTATAAATTTAAAACCAATTATAATATTATAATGTACCAGTATTTAGAACATATGCTTTAGTTTTTATTTGTTGTCGATAAACAATTTATAAATGCATACTTTGTAAAGCGCCATTCACATAAACGATGTTTTCGTACTTAATTCAGTAAAACTTGTGCGTAATTTGATAATAGTTGTCGGTGATGACAAGTTTTTTCAAACCAAACAGAGACCCTTGTCTTTCAATTAGAGATACAAAGAAACATCTTTGTTTATAAATTAGTTTAAGAGCAGTGGTTGTAACGAAATGTGTCATACATGCCGGATTGTTTTAAAATATACATTAAAATTTTAATTTATGCACTCACAAATAATTTCCTTGAATAAGTTTTTATTTTTTATGGTTGTCAAGGCAGTCACTACGAACTGACTGCTATACTGGTGGAAAGTTAGCAAATACAGTAATACAAATCATGTACTCGTGGCATATAATAACATTAATACATTGGCAGCAATAGACTATCAAACGAGGTTTCTATTTAGTAGGACAGCAAATAGGCCCAGTGAGCTAACTCATTTCAAGAGAAGTCAATACTCAACATGTAACTCCTCAGAGAACTAGCCTACTCTTTTAACTAGGTGACTTAAGGTCTTCTCTTCAAGCTAAGAGAAAATACAGTAGCAGCATTTAGCGACAAGGGTGACTGTTATGAAGGAGTTATTTCAGAGAGTATAACGGAGCACTTAAGGTGCGCCGAGAGACAAAAGCAACTAGGTACTTAGGGCTTCCCTCTCTAAGTGACCTATTACCAAGAAGGGCTAAGGGCTCTTTAAGAAATTACATCAAACCATAGGATAAACCATTAGAGTCTAGCTACACCACTGCTAGTCGATTTACAAACGAGTTTTCATACTCTGTTCACTCGTGAGTCCAACTTACAAACGCCGAGACCAAGACTAAGTCTGCTTAATGTGTTCATATGAACATGGCTGGGTAGTAACCCAATAGGGCATCTCAGAGATAGTAGAAGAAACTATAGCAAGATAGGCAAAAACCTCAGAAACAGGAATACCCTGCAAATTGGAGCTGAATGCTCCGGGGACATCTTAAGGATGCCGCCTACATTTACTTTAATATGCATACAAGCTAAATAAGAATGAGGCGAGTCATCCAAAAACAGCCTATGCTAAACTATCAAAGTAAGCTACACTAGAATAAAGATAGCTTATTTAAACATAACCAATCAGACCTAATTAGGTCATGATCAGTTCAGAACTATTCCCTAGCAACTAGGTCCGGGCATCCCCGAGTTTCATTAAGAGGTATAGTGTAGTGGCACATATTTTAACAAAGCATCACAATACCTAGCTGACCTCTTACATATCAGTATTATATTAAATAAGCACTAAATACGTTTGATTCAACTGAATAGCTGAGGCTCAATAATAAGACAATTTTGATCAGAGCAAGACTAAGCTCTAAACTAATTAATTATCCAACTCTATCATACCACAAATAAGCTGTCGATAAGCGACTCATATGATCAGGGCATGAGCTGAGGGATACAACATTTAGGATCGTAAGCTTAACTAAGCGTGGACCTGATTATCAAACATAACTAGAACACTAGAAAACGGGAAGTCGTTAAGCAACTATTCTGATTAACAGCCCAATCTGGACAAAAATATAATCTGAACACAAAGTCCTAAATAAACAAGTTTTGAGTTGACATTATACGATACAAGATGGTACTCTTGATCCTCTGGATGGCGAGGGCTATCTTCACCCGGGTCGGGCGAGGGTTCCGTCCACCATGTTCAAGTCCAGTGCCGACTCGAAGTAGAGTTGTGCGGGTGGTCCTTGGGATTAGTAAAGACACCAGCTTAGAAGAGGGATATTACGTATTGTGTTTTTATTATTAACGGGCGAATCGTTTTATACGTTTCGAAACTAGCACAAGACTTGGAGAAAAGGAGGTGGGGGATACGAACAACCAATGCAAATGGTTTGAACTGGAGTGGAGGGGATGGTGTGACCACGTCGAGCTGAAGCGCTGAGTTGTAGGTAGGGATTGTTGATGGTATTAAGGAAAGAACCAGCCACGCAGAACGAAAGTCGGCCGCTGGACGTTAACACCAAGATGGGTTTCGGTGAGTCAAATGCCACCATTTGTAATCGTTGTTCCTCGAAGTCTTACTGAGGGTTAATAATGTCTCTATGTGTAGGCTAATTCCTGCTAGCCTGGCACAGTTGCATCAACTAATCTCAAAACAAGGATGAAAATAATGACGTTCGTGGGGTTGTTTCAGATAGCTATCATCATGATTTCAGCACAAGTTTATCTTATGAATTAAGTACAAAAATTTCGTCCATGTATATGTGACATAAGAACTGACAAATATAGCTATGAATTATAGAACCCATGTTAAGGGGTAATTAGCCCAGTTTTTACACCCCCTCCCCTTTTACTGTCCAATCTCCAAATATATCAACAGTAATAAATGTTTTTCTTTTATGTTTATAGAGTAGTTAAGACATCCAAGGGGATAAAATCATGGATAAAAGATGGGAAATAAACCAATTTAGCAGCTGAAAGGAAATGAAAGACGATTAAAATGTAGGCTTTGCGAGTTTGAATCTATATTATTGTTCATCGACCAAAAAAAAGTATATTTCTTATATTTCTTATAAAAATTTCACGTTGTTTGTTTACACATAACTTTGAACAATTAGAACTATTATGAAAAAAACGTGGTTTCAAAACAGTTTAACACATTCAATTAATCGTCTTTCGTCAGCTAAAGCAGCGAAATAGTTCAATGAACGGGTAGATAAATGTTATTTTAAGGCAGCCATACTTGACGGCCCTCAAGCATTTATGTGTAGCCCGAAAGACTCACACTCATCAGTTAAGTACTTTTTCGAACATCTGGTAATCTAAGTTTTAGAACCTTGAGATGCGCGGAAACAATTGGTCGGTCAACAAGCGGGCACCTACAACTTTGATTGTACCTGACGTCACAATGTATGCTCGTTGTTTCTCCGAACTTCCACCAGTCTGCGCGCTCTGCCTTCCTCGTGATCAAATTCCCAACGTGTTTGTTTGTTTGTTTGTTTGTTTAGTTGCGAAATAACGTCGATGGATGACAATTTTGTTTCTTATAATTATATTAAGTGTCAGTTACGCGGAACGGATACAGCATAATTGTGACTGTTTTGTTATAATTTAACCACCCATAATGGCAGGAGTGTCTTCAAAATACAAACGAAAAATATCTGACAAAAATATAATGTTTCAAGACAATTGGGAAAAATAATATTTTACTGTACCAAATAAACACGATTTGGCAACTGGTTTGATTTGTCATGATAGTGATATATTTAAAAAAATATAACATTGTTCGTCATTATACCACGAAACATAAATCATTTAATGACACTTTTTCTCGCGGGTCTTTAATAAGATGTGAAAAGCTAACTTTCTTCAAGAAGTCATTGTAACAACAACAAAATATTTTGTCAGTGGCGATATCACAAGATGCAGTAATGACAAGAGCCTCATTTGAAATTTCGTTACATACTTGGTAAGCATATGAAACCATTTATTGACGTGGAAACTGTGAAGGAATGTTTCATCACTGCTTCCAATGTATTATTTGATATATTTAGCATCAAAGAAGATTTGAAAAATTGTAAATATTTTAGCTTTACTTTAGATTCTAGCATCGATATTTCAGCAACGTCACAATGGAACAGAATTCTACTCACGAATAAATTTCTTCCTATGAAGAATCAATCAAACTAGAGGAACAGATTATTACGATATTATTAGTACGTTTCTGGAAAACAATGATATTTATATTAAAAAATTTGTTTATGTAAGCACTGATGGATGTTCTTCAATGACCGGATCTGAAAAGGGATTTGTTTATCTATTGAAAAAGAAATACAATTTAACAAATCTCTTATCATTTCACTGTATTATTCACCAAGAAAACTTAGCAGCACGTATCTAAATTACCGAAGTAGATGTCACGATGAAAGCCGTAATACGTTTAGTGAATTATATTCGAGCAAGAGAACTGAACAACAGAAAATTTAAAAGTATTTTGGAAGAAATTAACACAAACTATAGCGACGTTCTTTTCCATACCTAGGTGCGATAGCTAAGCAAAGAAGTTCTGGATAGGTTTTTTTTCCTAACGGCAAAAATATATATATATTTTTTTACAACAAAACAGCGAACTTGAAAAATATAGATGATGGTGTATTTTATCTTTTCTGTGCGACATCGTAGAAAACTTTGTGAGCTCAATCATGGTTTACAGGTTGAAAATAAAATTATTTTGTAGATGTCGAATAAACTATTTGCTTTTGAAGAGAAACTAAATATCTATTACGAGGGCATACAGAACGAAATACTGCATAATTTTCCAACCGTAACAAAAGCTAAACAAGATGGTATTGACATTTCTTGAAAAAACTATACGATGATTTCAAATTATTTAGTTGCCTTATCAAAGGAATTTGAAAGCAGATTTCAGGATTTATGAAACATTAAGAATTAATTGTCTGTTGTGTGTAGAAAATTCCTGGCACTTAGAAAGGGCTACTATTACACAACTAGCTGCATTGGGATACGATTATGCAAAGCTATTCGACGAATTTATCCAGTTTACAAATGATACAAATCTGAAAGTTATTTTTAAAGAAAAGAGATAGGGAAAGGAATATGCTGAGTTTTGGAAATTAGTGCCTGAATAATACAAGACTGTACAAAAATCTGCCCTCCTGTTGCTCACTTTGTTCGCATCAACGTATCTTTGTGAATCATCCTATTTAAAACTGAAATATGCGAGGAACGTATATAGAAATAGGACTATTCTTTCTCACCTTGATGAAGTATTGAGAGTAGCGTGTAGCAATTACTATAAGCCTGATCTGTCTAAAATAGTCAAAATTTTGTTTCAATATCAAAAATCACACTCATTTTTAAATAAACGCTTGGATACATTAAGGTTGTTTTTACATTATTATATTATGAGGTGCAGTGTACTATTTTGCGGCTCACTTAATGTAGCAAACATATGTATGTGGGTCGAGAAAAAAAAATAGTTTGAGTATGGCTGCCTTAAGGCCACAGATCAAAATGGATTTATTATATCTTTATTATTTATTATATAGTTTTTTTTCTTAGAGTGTAGGATTTTCATAAAGAATTCAAATATTGTTTGCTAAAATGTGAAATTGGTCCAAAGTGGGCTCAGTCGCATGCAAAGGATTTATAAACCTACTAATCTTCGATTCCTGTCTAGCACTGCAACAACTTTCTGTGATATTTGTAAATATTGACTGTCTCTCTTAATTAGTGAATGTTGTAAACGTGGCCATTATTACATTAATACCTACAGCAAGAATGGAGAATATTATATAATAAACAATGTAAATAGAATTTTTCCCCTACCTCCCACACAATTTAGAACCAAATTAATTATAAACTATTTGAAGAAAGCTCCAGGGAAAAAATAACTGGTTTATATTTAAGATTACAAACACAAAACGTACATACAAGAAGATCACAATATTTAAGATAGTATACAAAGGCACAGGCATTAGTGAAAAGAGAAAGTACTCGCATGCCTAGTACAGGACACAAATATCTCTGTGGCAGGGCTTGAAATTACTTCACTATGGCTCCTTCAGCTATATGCACATAATGACTTGTATGTTACATATGATAGATTTTATTTGACAATGTAGTGAACCCAATAAAATTATATTATTACTGTTATTATGAATTATTATTATTATTATTACCAGAAATACTATTCCTAAACCACTCATCAATCAATATACAGTAAACAAGACCAACATATTATGCAACCCATGCCTTTAGTGACATCATTATGTATATATAGTTGAAGGAGCCTTAATGAAATAATGTCAAGCCCTGCCATAGAGATATTTGTCTTATCCTTGTTATGTGAGTACTTTCTCTTTGTACTAGTGTCTGTGCCTTTGTATCCTATCTTCAATATTGTGATCTTCTTGTAAATATTATTTAATAGAACAAATGAATTGTATAATATATTTGTTTTGAGATTATAAATATGTTTGGGCACAACAAGAAAAGTAAAAAATAAAATAACGTTTTCTGTGGAAAGGGTAGACTAAATTTAAAAAAATTGCATATCCTGTACTCATCACAAGACGTTGTTGGGATAATCCAAGTCTCGTAGATTACGGTGGGCAGGATATGCAGCGTGAATGGGAAAATCTATAACCTTGTTTAGGGTACTGAATGTTAAAACCCAATGGGAAGACCTAAATGCAGATTGGATGATAACATTAGAATGGACCTGCTGAAGAGAGACGGTGGAATGGATAGAACTAGCTCAAGAGAGATAGATAGAGTTCGTTTGTAAGTGCATAAGTGAACTTTCAATTTCCTAGTGCCATACAGTAATTACGTACCTAATACATATTTGACGCATCTCCGCACATTTTCTAGTAATTTAATCAATTTTAGTTAAGTTTAAGTTTTTTGTCTATAAATATTTATAATGAAATTAATATCTGATTTATTTTATCAATTTCAATAATATTTTATTGATTAATATTTCATTTAAAACAATCAATGTCGTCATTTTTTTAAACTTTATTTTCTTCTTCCTGTCGTAAAATAATAAAATGGTGGGTAATTAATTTTCCTTGGTCCAAACACAGTTTACCAAACCAAATCTTTGCATCCTAATACGCATTAAAGTTATAAATAAAATATCAGCTCATGTTTGTACATGTTTACAAGTGGAGTATTCTGTTTCCACTGCTAGGTCCTACTACACGCTCGGAAAACATTTCCCTCTTTGTAATACGCTCTAATGTATGTATCGTGGTTGTTTGTAAATATCACACCTAGGGTTTAATGTAAGTGTGAAGTTTTATTACTGGGGACTGTGAAGTTAATAAGACTACTGGGCAGGCCCCAATCAGTGTACTTTAACCATATTTACAAAGTTTTAATTTGTTTGAAGCACCCTGAAGTTTATTGGGGACTCATCCTTTCAGGAGAGTGAATATTTTTTGAAAGGACTGTACATAAATAAATAAATACATTATAGAGTAATAACTTGAATTCTTGGATGTTGTACTGAAATATAAACCAAGATGTTAAAGGACCACTATATATAATATTATATTAATGTGTTAAAAATGCAATTGTGGTCTAACTCGTCTTTTTGATTGTATTGTCCATTTCTTTGTGTATTTAATTAATTGGTGAACATTTTAACAGATGAAAATTATATTTATACATAATTTAAAATTTAACCTCACATTTATATTATCGAGTGATGGCAGAGTATTTTGCATGCTAGTCTAAATTTTAACCATTAATAATTAAATGTACGTTCCTAAAAAAGTTATTATTCCAATATTGTTAGCTCTGCAAAATGGAAACAGTTTTAATTGATTATACTAATTTCAAACTGTTTATTTTAAATGTAGTAAATACACCCGCAGTTATAATTAATTTTAAAAACTAATTTTTATGTACAGCAAAATATACATAATATATGGTCTATATATAATTTTTGAATACATTATTTTTGAAGAGCTACCAAATCTAATTGGGTTCATTGTCTAATTTCAAATTGAACCGTATTGAAAATGTAATATTCTTCTTAAACCCTTGAAATACAGTTTTATGCATGTGCTCTTTCTATCAGCCAATTTACTTTCTTATAAAATATCACTTACTATTTAATATAATTCAAACACGCTCGCCAGTAAAGATAATTCAAGCAAAGAAGTTATTTCAAATGATTGTATTTCAAGATTTAATTCCGTATGTGGCCAATTCTTCAATAAAAGTGTGGAAAAGTAGTATTGTATTTTTTAATTTCCTGCCATGAACAATCCCAACAGTAGTTTTTAACCCAGAAACAAGATTAACTAAACCGTTTAAATCTGTTGTGGTTATCATGCAATTCGACTAGACTCGTCGCAAGAGTAAAAAGAATCTGGACAAATGGCGCGATACCCACATCTCTTAAACAACTGTTCGGATTAAGATTAGCAGACAATTAAAATTAACGTATCTGATGAAACCCGCCTCGGTGGCGTAGTTAGCTAACTCGCCAGTCGTGTTGAGCTAGACCGCCGAGGATGGGGAGATCGAGGTTTGAATCTCGGTCGGGTGAACTGGGGTGTTTTTTTCTAAATGGTTTTCCACTCTCCCTCCACGCAAATTCGGGTTCACTTCCTCTAAATTCAACCTTCCCAATTCCTAATCCATTAGTGTAATTAGTACTTAAGCGTATAACCTGAACGGGTAGTAAGACGCGGTGCTAAAATTATTAATTATTATTAATATCTGATGAAGCAATAATAAATTTGTTTTGGATAAAATGTTATTTTACTAAAATAAACTGTAAATAAAGGCCCTTAGTTTGTGATAACTTCCATCCCACCTTTAAATCAACCCCAAATTTGTTGTTAAGAGTCAAAGCTGGACTTAATAGACGTGAAATTAACCTACCAGTCACTTGGAAAGATGAGATTTAAAAAGAGGCCGATTCTTGAGTCATTGTAATTAAATAGCTAAAACATTTCTTATTTATTGGCTAGCTCGAATATAATCACGCCAATAGGATATAGATGCACGAGATTGAATTTGAATAAGTGCACCCCTATTTAATTGGAGGGATTGTGGAAAGGGGAAAAAAATTGCCCAGCTGGTATAAGAACCTTAACCTCCCCATCACCGGCAAACCAGACTTGTCGAGACTGACGTTTAATCTACGTGACCAACGATGTGGGTATTTCTGTTACGGTAACTTAGAAATAGAATTAGTTGAAACGTGTACACAAAGTCCAATCTCATCAGTCTTACGAATGTCACAAAATCACAATCAAACATTAAACTCACAATACAATGTTGACAAACTTCCAAGTGGACGTTGAAGAAAGATTGAGCCATTTAACTCGCGATTGTTAATTGCTTCCATCCTGCACGCTATCTAGCACACGGGGTGGATAACGACGATACTAGTAGGGTGATATCTTCCGGACGAAGCCAATTGGAGAAGTTGCGGGCGAGATTTCTTCTTCACCTGAAAGTTTACAACACGGCTTGATAAGTACAAAACTAGCTCTTTGTACCAGGATTAGGAGGGTGAATAGCATTAGTTAGCATTACTATGGTGCTTTCAAACTAAAACAAATCGGAGACTAAAGTTACTCAGAGCACATTGATTAGATAATCATCTACAATATATGGTTTTCAAATTATTTTGTCTTTAATATGTATCCATGTGAAGTAGTTCTAGATATTTAATTCCTTGGATATCACTAGGTGGATTAAAATACCATCCAAATACTAAAGATTATCGTTCATTACAAAGGAGGTACGCACCCCTTTCCAATGATATGCTCAAATGGGCAAAGGCATGGAATACTAATTTTTCTTGCTGGGGTATTGCTAGAAAATGTTACCATACATTTAATCAATAAAAGTGTTTATACATGTTATATATGGACACCCTGAGGGGTACATCAAATTCAAGAGGGATCTAGACCCCCTTCCCGAGAACCCCATTTTTCTACATCTTTGCAACGGGAAAGGGAGAGTCAAATTATTTTTCTATAGACATGTAGATATTGTCTGATATTTTTGTGGGCTGCCGAAAAACTTTGAGCATTTGAGCTTATTTAATTGACGTAAGAACACTGAGCAAGAATAAAGAGGAACTGCGCTGAAGCGAGTGTGCAAGAATTTAATTTTTAAATATCTTGTATATTTAATTCCACACCTCTCATAGTATTTATTTGTGTTTAAGAATACATATTTAATGATCTGAATGTATATATATAAATTAACCATTTATAATATTTGTTTCTGGAACGCTGATTTTCACTGTTCAAAAATATATGTAAATATATTGGAAACGAGAATAAGAAATAAAATGAAAGTAAGGTGGAGAGAGGAACAGCACGGATTTAGGGAAAAGAGGTCTACAAGAGACTTTATCTATGATATACGACAGCTGATGGAAAGAAGGTATGAATATGGGGAAGACTTGGTAATGGTATTTATGGATGTGGCGAAGGCATATGATAGCGTGGATATAAATAAAGTTTGGAAAGCGATGAAGGAGGCTAAAGTGGAGATAGGAGTTGTAGCTATAGTGAAAAGCATGTATGAGGATAACAAGAGTTGTGTTAAGACGGAGAGTGGAAGGACGGAGTGGTTCCAAATAAAAAATGGAGTGAAGCAGGGGACCTATTACCTACTATTTGTAATGGTAATGGAAATGGTCATGAACAAAGTGGCAGGAACGGGGAGGAAAGAATAGAAAGCCATGATGTTTGCTGGTGACTTGACATTATAAGGGGAGAAGGAAGAGGAAGTATAGGGACTACAAGTATGGAATAAGGAAGTCAGGACCGGAACAAGAAATTTTCTTTGGTGGGGCAAAACCTCAAACCTCTAACCCCTCCACCACCTTTGGCAAGGTGGCCGTTCACCTAACTTTTTTAACTTGTACATTAAAAATTGTGTTTTTGGATTTGGGTTAAAATCGATGTTTATTTTGATTTATTTTTGTTTGGAATTGGGGTCAAAACGTCTATATATTAATTGTGATAGTGAGCTAGGGATAGTTAAGAAAATGTTTCAGAATTTTACCTAGAGGGAAAACTACCAACAGTTTACACGGCCGGGATTCGATTCCAAAACCCCCCCACCATAACTAGACGAGTTACATGCACACATTTCTGGCTAAACGTATTTATGTATATATTAATTATGATAGTGCAGTAGGGATGATTAAGAACATGTTTAAGCATTTATCTGGAGGGAGAAATACCAACAGTTTACACAGCAGGAATTCGATTTCAATCTCGCCCGCCAGAATTAGATGAGCCTGACATTTAAACGGCGTGCACATCGGAATTCGAGCCTCGAAATCTTTCGTGGGGCTAGCAAAGCTAATGTCTGTTAGAACGGTCGTCCATACAGATACTTCCTTGCAAGTGCACCCCAAATTCGCGAGAGTGAAAAAAAAAAGGCAAAATCAAAAAGGGTTTTGCTAGTTGAGCAGATTTTCCATTTTATATAATTATAACAGGTAGAATGTGTACCCGCATTTACTTGGGGTGATAAAATCAATCTCAGTACGCCAGAACGGGAATCAAATGTCGATCACCCTGTCATCGGCCATCTAGTATAACACAATAGTGACGCCTTAGACCATGCGACCATCGATGCAAGTGTACAAAAATTATTATAAAATGAATTCCCAGTCGAACAAATTGATCTATGGCTAAAAGGGGGCCCAATTTTAGAAAACACGCGAGAAATGTTCAGATATAACACATGTTGATTAATCATATGGTCTATATCTCCTTGATAATAGACGAGAAGACTAATTCATGTCATATGTGGACCACAAGCTAGCTTCCAAGCCCCAAACAAATTTAAATTATTGGTTTATGTGTTCTTTGGCTGACAATGTATATTAAATCATGTCGAGGGATTAAAATCCTCATCACAACCCCCTACTCCAAAGCGGGAGTATTGCGTACAAAAAAAGTCCTTAAGGATGCTGTCTACCTCTGACGTAATGGCAAGTCAAGATAGAACCCTCAGATTAAATGCATTTTTCTGAAACAGCCATCAGCGTGCACGTATGTCGAAGCATTTTATTTTTCAAACCCCTTTCAGGACTAACAGTATATTTGGTAGGACTGAGGAAGATATCAAATGTACCTGCACTTGTGTGAAGGCTGAGCGATACGGTCGACCTGTATTCAATCCCCCAACTTCCCTGTTAATAGCCACGAAGTTAAGATCATCAGTATTTAGAACCGCGTCTTACTACCCGTTAGTGTTATACGCTTAAATACAAATAACGCTAATGGATTAGGAATTGGGAAGGTTGAATCCACATTTGCGTGGAGGGAAGTAAGGAAATATTCGAGCGTTTACGTGGAGGGAGAGTGGGAAACCATTTAGTGAGAACTACCACAATACACCTCGCTAGGTATTCAAATCCCCAAACTCACCCAACATAGATACGAACCCCGATAGCTTTCGACGGGTGTTTCATGCCCTGTAGTTGCCAAACTCGAGAAAAGAATATGGTGTTTCAAATTACACATACCCGTTATGCCCCTAGAATATGTTGTAGGAGTTTCAGAGACAGAAAAGCGCTGGCGATATACACCCGACAACTTTGCCGGAATAAAATATTAAATAACGCCGACGGGTAAATGTTAAGCTTTATTGATTATACACATGTAGTTAATATAGCTTTAGCAAGTAGAATAAATGAGTTGAAAAGAGTAATAAGTATACTATTATAATTATTTCACTGCTTAAATATGTTTTTATGATTTTAACTACATTTGGTTTAAGGTAAGGTGTTACACACCCACACGCACACGAACTCGACACATTTTAGCACCGCGTCTTACTAACCGTTCAGGTTATACGCTTAAGTAATAATTACGACAACGGATTTATAATTGGGAAGTTTGAATTTAGAGGAAATGAGCCCGCATTTGATTTGAGGAAGAGTGGAAAAAAAACTTAGTTTACCCGACCGAGATTCGAACCTCGAACTCCCCCGTCCTCGAAAATCTGCCTCTACACGAAACAAGCGCGTCAGCCAACTACGTCACCTAGGTAACATTATTTTAGAAACCACAGTTTTATTCCTTGAGCGACTTATAACAGCAAAAACAAGTTATATTTAACATATTTAATGCTCTCATCTAAATTAAGCCAATTATATAATTCTTACATTAATTCATAAGTAGTATTGAATACGATTATGAGGAACTTGAATTTATTTTAAATATCATTTAATGTTTGCAACTATATTTTGACTAAATAATATATAACTTTTACAAAAATTCATAAGTAATATTAAATACAATTTTAAATATCATTTAATGCTCGAAACTATATTTTGTTGACAAAAAAATTAGCCACTTAAACAACAAAGAAATTTAATTTATTTTAAATATAATTTAATGCTAGAAACTATATTTTTTTGACACAATAAATAACATTAACACAAAACAAATTAGACATTTAATCAACAAAGAAATTTGATGTTTTCATATATATTTTGATGAAATAATATATAACTTTTACAAAAAATTCTCAAGTAATATTAAATACAATTTTAAATATCATTTAATGCTCGAAACAATATTTTGTTGACATAATAAATGACATTTTATATACATTTGATATCTTCCTCAGTCCTACCAAATATACTGCTAGTCCTGAAAGGGGTTTGAAAAATAAAATGCTTCGACATACGTGCACGCTGATGGCTGTTTCAGAAAAATGCATTTAAT
>CABFWB010000945.1:0-49344 GCA_902151455.1 Timema bartmani
TATATATATATATATATACATGTATATATATATGTATACATATATATATGTATATATATATACATAATGTGTGTAATGTATGTATCGTGTTCAATCCAACCCACCTAAAGCTTTGAATATTCTAATGTGGCCCTCTGCTTGGTAAGTTTTGGGACCACTGTTCTAAATATTAAATTTCCTAGCTTTAATATAAGTTAATTATATCGTTATAGTCCAATGAGGATGATATCTCATTTTCAATCGATAATATTGATAAAATGTTCAACCTTTCCTTGATCTCAGATATGTTTTTATTAACTTCAACTTCTCTCAGCTGAAGCAACTTACATAGGTATGGTGAATATAATCCTTAAAGCCACCCACGCGTTTATATAGGCATATTTTGAGTTGGTACTTGACGATAAACTTAGTACATTTAATGGAGTTCAATGGGTGCGTCGCGCCGAACAACCTTCAAAATGTATTTACTTTGTTAGTGTATTTTAATGCACTAATTTGAAGTAAAAAAGTTATCTGTTTGATATGGATGTAGCTATTAATTTAAGAAATAGGCATTCTACTTACAAACAACTTTCTTTAATTATATTTATATTTTCCCAGATAAAACAAAAAATATATTTGTTTGGGCAATTTTGGCGCCCCCCTAAATGTTTTGTGTATGCGGTTGCACACGTCGCACACGCCTTAGACCGGTCCTGGGGAACTGCATGATTACTATTTGTAGTCAGAGTTGTCATTTTCTCGTTTTTGTGTTTCAACAAGTTTCGCAACGCTGGTTAGTCGAGGTTGCCAATAGCTCCTCCTTACCCCAGCACACCACCTTCCGACATAACTGAGGGCGAGGAAATTTGCCAACAGTTAAATGATAGAGAGAGAAGATAAAGCTTTTCTTTGTAAGACCTGCAGTGACCTCAGCGATGATATAGAGTGTACAAATGCGTGATCAATAAATAAGAGAAAGAGCTATCGTCGGATAAAGCAGCCACCCTCGACTCGGTAGTTGGCTTTATACTGCTAATAGTAGGCCTACAATGGCATTGTACGAATGCACATGTCATGATGGATTACATAGCCAAGATATTATAGTTGCTAAGCACAGTTGTTATAGCCGCATAAAAACCTCCCGAGTGGATGGGGGTTGCGTTATTTCATTGGTTCCCAAACTGTGGCTCGCAAAATCTTCCAAGGGGTCCGCCAAAATATTTTCGTAATGGCGGATTTTTAAGGAACACTTTGTGAAATTTTGTGAGGCACATTTACAAGATTATATTATATAAACTTAGTGAGGTTTCTGTCCATTATCTCTTCAAAAATTACGCTTACTTTTTCTACACCCCCACCGATAATTTGTTTCACATTCCACAACAGAAACAGGCTCAATGCTGAAAGTGACTTGAGAGTTTATTTATCGTCTGTGGTTCCTGAATTTAAAGCTTTGTGCCATCAAAAGCAAGCGCATTCTTCTCACTAAGTCCCGCGAAGATGTGAGTAGCTGTTAAAACACGTAAAGAGGTTTTGAAACTTATGTCGGCATGGAATTTTGTGACTACAGGAAGGGATTTCAGTTATGTGAAAGCAGCAATTTCCAATACCACTTTTTTTTAAAACATGTGAAATGTGATAATATTGTGATAATAAAGATAAGAAAATGTTACTATTTTGCTTATTTAATTTCAGCTTTAATTTTTTAAATATATGTATAATTATTTGAATTTGTACTTCCGTAGTTTCAATAGTCTTGCATTATTTTTGGTGGTGTATCCCACAGTTCCATAGTGGGTTAATTTAAAGGTATTAAACCTTTTTATTGCAATTAATAAATACATTTTATAAAAATTAAGTATAAAATTAAGTGCGTGGCTATGGATATTTATCAGGGGGTTCACGCAACTCAGATGTTTGTGAAGGGGGTTCGCGAGTCTAGAAAGTTTGGGAACCCCTGCGTTATCTGATAGCTCGCGATATTAATTGATGGATCATATGTAGCTGACGTATTTCACACGCTCATTACAAACTCTCTCTTAAAATATGAGTTAAGAATGACTCTAGACACGGGACGACTCCTCGATAGCTCGGTGGTAAGAGCATTGGCGTATGAAACCAAATATCCTGGGTTCGATTTCCGTGTCAAGGTGTAATTTTACAATTTAAAGTATATATGTTATTTAACATTTTAGAAAACATTCTATACAAGTTGAAAGTAAGGAGTGGATTTGATTTATAATTTAAGACTTAGATATATTGCTTAAAAGTCTATCTTATTTAGATGTGGCTATAACTTCCGTCGGTTAGTCGTGGATTTGTACGCCACAGTTCTTACTCGATCCTGGTACCTTTGAAAGGCAAAGGTTATGTAGCTAGTTTCGCTAAAGAATATTATCTTTAAAAATATATCCCACCATAAAAAATACGGTACTTACTTTTAAAGAAGTGCTTACAAAAATTGTTGAATATTTTTATCTTTACTTATTGTATTATTTTAAGTGAAAATGAAAGAATTTTAGAAAGTTGTGTTTGTAGGCCTACATACAATATGTACAGTTCGTCGAGGTTGAAAGGTTGCAACTTGCTGGCTCAGCCCTTGTGATATGCTATACTTCACACATGACAGCAAAACAGTTTGCATGGCTACGCCCAAGTCCAGAGTTAGAGAAGCCTTAAGTACATAAAAATATTTATTGACTGTTGGGGAGGCGCGATGGTGGGTCTTTTAATGCATTTTGCCCTGCGCAAATATTTTGGTTTAATACATGTATTTAAAAATTTTAATATATCTATTGTATATTTTATGTATTACATGTAATATATTATGTATAGTAAATAAAACATATTGTATGTACTATATATTATATGTAATATACTATTTATAATAAATAAAATATAATTGATATATTTGATAATCTATATGATATATTTAATATATCATATTTCATATTATTTATTAAGTTATATATTACATAATATTTTAAATATACATGATATATATGTATATGATATATAATTTATTTTAAAAATATATATCTTTATATATTATAAATATATGTATACATATCACATATAATAAATACATATTAACTTTCTTTGTCTCATCAATCACTTTACCTGTAACTTGCTTGTGTTTGCGGCCGCTATGTTTATTGTGCTTGGTAGTAATCTTTTTACTAGAAAAGTTTTTAATCTATTCAAGTGGTTCCCAAACTGTGCTCCACGGCACCCCGGGGCGTCATAGGATATTTTTAATGAATAACTTGCAGTCCCCAACAGGTCCACACAACCAATTAGTAAATAATTATGGCTATTTAATAATGAAATACAAACATTATTTTCTCTTTTAATTTATGTGTATTATTTTTTAAACAACTACTAAACTGTTATAAAAAAAAGGTTGATTGGACCTAATGGACCTATTAGGAATTTTTTTTTACCTGGAGGCGCCATGAAAAAAATACTGCGATGCTAAGAGCGCAGTAAACCGAAAAAATTTGGTAACCTTTCTGGTCTATTAGATAAATAATCATTATTTTAGAAAAGAATTCATTCATCAATTATAGCGTGGTTGTCTTATAACGTGGGTCGGATCCCTACCCCGCAAACCACCGGAAACTGGTATAGAACTACAAAAATTATAATTCCCGGTTCCCCTATCTCCCCCTTAATAAATCCTGCACTCACACACTCTTAAGATTAAGACCGGTAAATCAGTAAGACGTATAGCATTAAGAAAAAGGTTTATGCAATGAATTGGAACAATCTTTGTAAAGTAAACCATAAATTTAAAAGACCTGGTTAGATATATATATAAAAGCTTTGACGGTTCTATATCCCAAAGCAGGCCGGACGTAGCCACTTATCATAAGCAGAATAAACCAAATATGGTACACGACTGCGCGTTGTCTCACCAGAGAACAGAAAAGTATAGAAATGAATGAGCGCACGTCCGAAAAAGTGTGTGGGGGTGGGGGTGGGGGGTGGGGGTAGAATTTCTCAATTTCCTTTCGTATACTCCTTTTTCCTTCAAGTGGAAGCTATATATTTTTTTTAGCAACGCGTCTTACTACCCGTTCGGATTATACGATTACGTACTAATTACGCCACTGGTGTTAGGGATTATGAAGATTATATTTAAAGGAAGTGTACCTGAATTTTCGGGGAGGGAGAGTGGAAAACCATTTTGTAAAAACCACCCTCAGCACACCCGACTGAGATTTGTACCTCGATCTCGCTATCATCGGCAGTCCAGTCTACTGCGAGAGTAGCGCGTTAGACCACGTGGCCACCGAAGCAGGTTGGCATATGTATTGTCAGCAACACTTTTCAGCAGTAAAATAAAAAAAATTAACTCTTATAAAAGAATTATAACATTCGTTAAATGACAAGATCTACGACCCTACACATTTTTAACCTCATTGACAGAACTTCAATTTTCTGAAGAAAAAAAAAAAGGCATTGTAAATAGTCCAATTCTACCTTTTCATTTAAAAAAAAATCTCTTTTCATCATTCATTTATTTTCTGGAACTTCTACAAAGTGTCTTAGCACTTTAAAAGGTTTCCACGTTGGGGTTTTCTAATCTTGAAAATATATCAAATTCTTTCGCATAATTTTTGAGACCAAAATAGCCTTGATCGGTCATAATTGATAATGTTAGTGTTCTAGTCTTAATAATGATGTATCTAATAAGTAACAGGCATACGAATAGTGAGGGATGCAAGTAATATACATGCAAGTGCAGGTTTGACATCAACAGCAGATTCAAGCTGTTTTTAGACGTTTAGATTTGTTTAAAAAAATTAGCACTGTAAGGTTGCCCCTTTTCTAGGTAGTCTTTGGCCTTTAGTGGAGTGGTTTGCTACTACTGTAACTTCTTTAAAAGTTTTAAATGTACTGGCTAAGAATAAAAAAAAGTCTTTCACTGATGGTGAGTTTGTGACGGGGGCCTTTACTGAAAATGCTGTGGAACCATTTGCTAAATTCCAAAATATAAAATTTTGACTGCTATTAATTATGTCTATCTTTCAGCGTACACTGTGGAACTTTTATTTGCGGTCATGGCCATAGATTTAATCAAGCAGCTTAAGATATATGCATGCATCAAATGCTATTTTTAGCACAATTTTACTGAACATTTTTGTGAAAATGAGCTCCAGCGATTTTTCAAGTAAAGATGAATTTTTGAAAATCATATTAATAACCGTAACAACCACAGGAGCAGATACTTTTGCCAAATTCAAGAATTATATGCTTGAGGAAATTTTGCCTTTTCAAAAATTAAATAGCATAACCATATAATATGATGTTCGTGAGTTGACAAGCTTTCATAAGGGCTTTATTTCATTATATCAAACGGTTTCAATCATTTCTGGAGTTTCAGTGTACAATTCAAGAATTTTTTCGAAAAATACTTAACAATGGAGAATGTCATGAAGTTTGTTCTAAGTATTGTTTTTCAGCACCCGGACATTAAAAATGGTTGTTCAAAGACTTTAAAGAAGACCTTGACTGTCAGTTTGGAGAGCAACTTCTCTTCGTGGATGCTCGTTGGCTAAATAAAGGCAAATTCCTTCGGCGTTTCAAAGAGCTGCTTCCTCAAATGAATATTTTATAAATTGAATGGAGATGATCTACCGACCAGAACTGAAGAATCCGTGATGGATAATATATAATGCATTCTTTCTTTACACCACGGTTGAATGGACTAAATTTGTGAATGCATTTAAAGAAAAATATCATAAATATTATTTCTGTGGCTTAACCATTTTCAGAAAAATTTACATTTTAATGAACCAATTTTCATAAAAGATATTTTAAACACTGTACTTCCTTTTAAAGGGTGACTAATTATTTTGGCTACAAAAACTTTGAACTGGAAAAACCACTCAAAATAATCGATAGCCTGAAATATGCTATAAGATTCGCGAAGTTTGTAAAACTAAAACCAGTTTTCTCCCCATGATGTTGAAAATAAATCCTAAGAATTTCATTGTCTTTAATCATCTCGAGTTTGATACATTGAATTATTAAAATCATAACAATTCAATAATATTGAACTTAAAATTCATTGCCTTGAGGACTAGCCAGTATTCAGAAGTATCCGCCTTTCTTATGTTTCCTGATAGTTCTATAGATATTGAGCGACTCTAGAATATTTATAAAAAAGTAGGTACAGCCTAATATGAAAATACACATTTTAATTTATTCTATATTTTATCTCTAAATAGGAACTACATAGTAAATATGAGATATTAACGAAAAACATTTCAATATTATATTAGAGAAACAATTGGTGATCACGGTGATAGGTTTGTAAGTCAGACGGGGCCCAAAAAGTTTGCTGACCCCTGGATTAGAATATTCGATCACCGAAGCGGTTCCTGACTATGCTAATTTGAATCCTAAATTTATTAAGTTTAGTAACTAGAGCTGTTTTCAGTAAAATTAACTGGTTAAGTTTGTTGGTTTAGCTGAAAATTTCCTTCAATTTTGGGTCTGTCCATTCATATTAAGACTCTAGCTTCCTTAGATTATATACATTGATAAATATTAATTATAAACTAAGGCATCACTATCACAATAAACTGGACTGTTGACGACGAGGAAATTGGGACTCGAATCCTAGTCGGGTGTACTGAGGGTGGATTTTAATTAATGGTTTTTCCACTCTCCCTCTAAGTGAGTACGGGTACACTCCCTCTAAACTTAACCTCCCTTGTCCCTAACACAATAACGTAATTAGTACTGCAAATATTCGTACAACCTGAACGGATAGTGAGACTCAGTGCTACAAATAAAAGCAACGATCAAATGTTTCTAAAAACACCCAATATACAGTTTGATTCTTTTTTCTTTTTGAGACATACGCTTCTTTGCCGCATGCGTTTTTCTGTAACTTTTTTAATGTGCTGTAATTTTCTCTTCTTCTAGACATGTGCTTAATAAATGTATACATAAACACGTAGGCTACGTACATTTCAGAATACATTATATAAAGTAACAAACATAAAACTTGCGGTGATGAAAAGAAGAAAATGGCACTAAAGTTGCAATAATAGTCAGTTTCCTAATACAAGTCTAGAGGACCCTGGCTCGATGCTAGTTGGTTAGGCGCTAAGTCATCATCATCATCACTCTTATGATTGATTTGCTGCAGCTCTCCCTCCACCTATGCCTATTCTGGGCCCAATATTCTCCATCTTTGTACCTTCTTTTGCCAACATCATTTGCACCCAGTTCGGTGGCCGCATGGTCTCAGGTGCTACTCTCGCAATATATTAGAGACTGGACTGCCGAAGATGGGGAAACCGGGGTTCGATCCCAGTCGGGTGTACTGATGGTGGTTTTGCCTAAATAGGTTTACACTCTCCCTCCACGAAAATGTGGGTACACTTCCTCTAAATTCAACCTTCATAATCCCTAACACATAAGTGTAATTAGTACACAGGAGTACAACTTGAACGGTTAGTGAGCTAAAAGAAAAAGCCATCATTCACTATCTGATTCATGTACTCCAGTCTTGATCTCCCTCGTGAATTTCTTCTTCGTCAAACTGTCATGTCAAAGTATATGTACTACCATGTTAACTCTTCTTTGCTGTATCCCTTTGCAATGTTTCCTTTCTTCATTTGCTTTTCTTAAAACTTCCGTATTTCAAACCATCTCCATTCGATATATTTCTAACAATCTTCTTATCACCACATTTTAAATGCTTCTAATCTTTTTCTTTTAGTTGCACCAATGGTCCATGTTTCACATCCGTGAAGCGCAACATTCCATGCATATGCCTTTTGGAACCTTTTCCGCTAATTCGTGTGATAATAAATAAATTGTGTAATGCTCATTTGGTAGCGTGTCTACCTACTGAGTTAAGGGTCTCGGATTCCATTCCTGGTATGCCCAAAAATTAGATCGTTGTAGAAATGCGGGTTTCTCCTTCCACAGAGATGAGTTAACAGCAGGAGGCTGGGTCCTGTGTCTGCGCTTGTTTCAAGATAGTTAGGCGGAGGATCTTGGAAGCCACACGTGACTCTCTTGCTACATGCTGCTCAAAGAAGATTGAGGAACTTAAACATATTCCAAACAAAGAGGAGCTGTCACACAGCAACAAGATTATAATAATATTTGTAAAATCATACGACAGTAATAATATGTTCATGTTTAAAGCAACGTTAGATGCTCCAAAGAACAAAGCGCTTTATAAATGTATCTGGCAAACTTTTATAAACGACTTATTGAAAAAAAATATGTTCCTTATTATTTGTTTTCAAATGTTTCCCAATGGCTGGTGCATTGTTTTTCAATTTCAAACTAATTTTTAAATAGCATATGCAAACAAAACCAAAAATAAACCTCCTTGTTTGCCTTAAACTTGCAGCAGTTTGTAAATTTAAGATTTCATTAAAAACTTAAATATCATTGTTACGATGCATAAAATTTTCTATAAGATCACAACTTTGTTTGATTTGGAAAATATATTATACGTGACTCATCTTTAATAATGAAATTAATCAACTGACCAAGAGGCGTTAAAATTCAGTCTTAACTCGACCGTTTGGATTTATTTTTTTTGTTCCATGATTAATGCCAAATGCGTGGACTAATTTTAACAAATTTGGCGGAAAATATTTGATCCTAGACCAAACGACATGTGTTTTTTACTCTTTTATTTCAACGTATAATGCGATATCGATGTTTTAAAATACATGAAAAATGGTTATTTTCACAATATGGAAAAATATCAACTTCTTATTCAAGTAAATTATAGGGGATATTTGAACTTAAAATGTAAAGAGAAATTTTTCAAAAGAAAAAGGTTAAAGTCCGTAATAAAGATTATAAAATGGAGGGAGCGAGATTAACTGTTCACAGAACTAATAGTAACACTGTGGTAACGATAAGATTCACAAAACTACTAGTAAGACTGTAGTAACTATAAGAACATGGACTTATTGTATTTACGCCCATACAAAATCTTTATATTGATTTTCATTTCAAAATAAACGATTTATTATTTCCTTCTAAATAAACACGGACGATTTTCATCTACATACTGGCAAGAAGATTTCTACTGACCATTTTGGGAATAAACCAAATATCCTGAGCTGTAGACAATTCACCAAAGTTTACAAAAACAACTATTTCAAAACAAAAAAATTATTGTGTGATAGTGTTTGGCTATTTTTAGAGTTATTAAAGAATTTAAATTTCTATTTGTTTCAATGAGGGACGATAATTTAGAGATTAATTATTTTGAATATCATGTATCATTTGACAGGGTTAATGAGTTTAACTATTTAGAAACAATTTTAACTGGCAATAACAATATTAGTGGAAATTAGGAAAAGAATACAGTTGGGAAATGCATGCTATTACTCGGTTAGTAAGTTGTTTACATCTCACCTGCTTTCAAGGGATATACAACTCAGAATTTACAAAACAATAACTTTTATCGGTTTTTCTCTGTAAGTGTGAAACAAGCTCTCTTACCTTACACGACAAAAATAAATTTAAGGAGTTTGAAAATAATGTGCACTGGGGAAAGGAAGAGTTTACATATTGATGAGTTACATACCCTGTACTCATCATAAGACATTATTAGGATAATCAAGTCTCGTAGATTAAGGTGGGCAGGACACGTAGCGTGAATGGGAGATTCTATAACCGTGTTCAGGGTATTGACTGGTAAACCCAATGGGAAGAGACCATTGGGAAGACCTAGACACAGATAGGAGGATAACATTAGAATATACCTGAAATATATATAGTGTAATGAGGCGGACTGGATAGAGCTAGCTCAATATAGGTATATGGTGTAATGAGGTGGACTGGGTATAACTAGCTCGAGATTGGGATAGGGTGTAATGAGGTGGACTGGGTAGAAATAGCTTAAGATTGGGATAGGGTGTAATGAGGTGGACTCGGTAGAACTAGCTTAAGATAGGGATAGGGTGTAATGAGGTGGACTGGGTAGAACTAGCTTAAGATAGGGATAGGTGGAATAGCTACTTTTGAAAGTGTGACAATGACCATACGAGTTCCTAGTGCCATGGAGTAAGTAAGTATTTGTTATGTTTCATTAAGACTGGCTGAGTAAAAACCTTAATAAGCACTTACATTAACATGGGAAATCCTATCTTGACTTGCCACTACGTCACAGGTAGGCAACGTCGTTAGTGACCTAATATATGCGTACATCTATGATTAACAGAATTGTGTTTGACGTTTGACAAACTCTTGTTAATCATTCTACTCGATCTTGTCGACAGGCGAACATTTGTTTGACAGTCTAGCCCTCCTTACGACTCATTGTTCGAGTGGTTATTGACCCGTAACTGGCGGAACGCTTCCTCTACTGCGACTAGACCGGTTAAAAAAACTTTGTTATTAGTAAGTGTCTTTAGCGTGAGCTTTCTGAACCAACTGATTATACCAACACACCACCTATCAAACTAACTTAATTTTAGAACAAACCCAACACACAATCCCACAATATGAAAGGGGAATATCCAATTACTCGCTCCAGTGGCCGAATGGTATAAGACGTCACTCACATGTTAGACTGGCCTGCTGAAGACCGGGAGATCGGGGTTTGAATCCCGGTTGTGTCTACTGAGGGTGTATTTTTATAAATTATTCCCCACTCTCCTTCGATTCTAATGCGTGTAGATTATTTCTAAAATGCTTCCTTATTCATCCCTACTCCATTAGAGTAATTATCATATATCATTGGCGTATTCTCCGGGTATGCTAGTCCTGCGCCGCATACTCATAATGATATGGACAAGATTTTTTGTTTAATTCAATGCTGTCTGTGCGAACTGTGTAAATGTAATGTAATGTTTAAATTGTTAATAAATATACATGTAATTAATTAATAATTTTAAAACTAATATTGGTTCATATTCCAAGAATACTCTGTTTTAAGTAATTCTTCTTCCAAAAGGCTCTACTTAACACAATAGGAAACCCAGGGCATGCTACTTGAAAACCGCAAGGCAAGCTCGGGAGGCTCTAATGACCTTGTCCAATGTCTAGGGAGTTGCAAAACATTCCTTTCCGCTCGTCCACAAGTAATTGGCCATTGAGTTCGGGGTTTTACACCCCAGGTCATGCTGTTCATGTATAGCAAGCTAAGCATTGTGCTAACTATTGAAAAAAGATTAAAGATCACAATATTTATTTATTAAGCTAATAGTTTAAGTAAAATTACATAAAAAATATATAAATTTTATTGCAAAATAATAGTATTCTAATCACATATATTATCATGTATTTGGCAAACACATTTAACCACTCTTTCAAATTTAGGCATTTCAGCACTGGTATGACGAGGTTACTTTAACCGTAATTATTGTTTTTATTTAGTAGAAAGGATTCGTGGAGTTTAAATAGTGTTCTTTTAGTTTTCGTTTTACATTAACGACTTATTAGTCATTGTGATTTTATATAATTATACATAAAACAAAGAATCCCAAAAGTCAGGAGTGTGATTTCACCATTTCAAGATGATTTAGAAAGAAAAGGTAAAATAAAATGTATTTTCATATAATTTACTTAATCAGTGGCGCACCCAGCCATTTACTTTGGGAGAAACATTCAATCAAGGCTGTAGCAAGAACTAAATTTTGATGGAAAGAGCGAGTTTGGAGCTGCACAGCCTCCTAAGCCCTGAAGGCCGAGAATATTTATGAGTATTAAATGCTTTTATAAATTATTTATAGTAGTTTTATAGTAATTAAGAGATTTAAATGATGCAAATGGTATCAAAGCTATTATTTATATGTTTTTTCAATTGTTAATTTTGTGTGTAAGAATTAGTTTTAATTGCAAGGTGAGTTGGAGAATCCACCTGATTACCTCTCACCATGATCTGATGGACGCTTGATCCATGTACCACTTCATTTTACTCTTATTATGATTTTTTGCTTTGAGTATTGCTAATTGTGTGCTTTTAATTACACTAGGCTAATTGAATAGGATCTATCTCTCTTTTGCATTCAGAGATGTACCCATACCACTCTTAGCCCCGACATTAATATTTACTTAAATTTCTAGCCATGTGATATGATTACAATCTGAGGACCGCCTTTGTAGTCTAGTGGTCGGAGGTTCTGGCTACGGACCCAGAGGTCCCGGGTTTGATTCCCGGCGCGTCCAGATTTTATGAGAAATCTTTACAGATTATCTGAGAAGCAGAACCACTTTTCTATAGACACATATCTTCAAATATTTCCCTTGTAATAATCCCTTGAAGTTCTTGGACAACGGTGGTTGAGGGTCCTCGGCCCCCCAATCTTCCCTGCAACTTTTAGAGTACAGCATACCTATTAATTTTCCTCAGAATACACCACCATCATATATGCATACAAGGTTGAGGGAAAGAGGAGTTTAGGAAGAAGGAGGATTCAAATACTAGATGACTTGAAGGAAAGAAGAAGATTATGGGAGCTGAAGGAGGAAGCAGAGGACAAGGTGCATTGGCGGTTTAAGTTCACTGACAAAATGAATGGACCTGTCGTGAGACAGAATACCTAATAATAATAATAATAATAATAATAATAATAATAATAATAGTAATAATAATAACACTTAGCACCATGTCTTACTACGTGTTCGGGTTATACGCTTAAGTATTAATTATTTTAATGGAATAGGAATTGGGAAGGTTGAAGATAGAGGAAGTGAACCAGCATTTGCGTGGATGTAGAGTGGAAAACCATTTAGGGAAAATCACCCCCAGTTCACCCGAGTGAGATTCGAATCTCAATCTCCATGTCCTCGGGAGTCTAGCTCAACACGAATATAGCGCGTTAGCCAACTACGCCACCGAGGCTGGTTTGGTTGATTTGCTTTTATATTTATAGCGCTTGTGTGGTAAGAATGAGTTAAGTAGATGATTGGAGTAAAAATGTCCGCATTTTTGTGGAAGAAGAGTGTGAAACAATTAAGAAAGAAAAAAAACACTCTCAACACATTCTGCTGGGATTCGCACACAAACCTCCACGTCACCGACAAATTTAAACCATAATTTTGAAAGGAGGTCCGTTCTAGAAGGCCTTTTATCATATGAAAATACAACTATAGCTTAGGATTCTGGTACGAAATAAGACCTCCAAACGAGCTTCCTACCAAAATCTGGGCATTGAAAGATTTTTATCTGTACTGGAAATCGAACCCGCAGCTCTGGGTGATTAACACAATTAATCCTATTTCATCAACAGGATTGCTCACACGATTTAGTTTTTTTGGGTCTGACAAAATAACTAATTTGGGGTGTGTATGAGGATGTTCAAGTTTAAATGATGGAGTTTCCATTCCTCTTTGAGGTAAATGCTAGAACAGCTCCATGACCGGCTAGCATTATGTATCTCCCACAGGTGGACACGCAGTCTAAGCATCAAGCTCGTGACGGGAAGGACGGGTTTCAAATAAATATATGTACCTATTTATATATTGTAACTACTGTAAATATATATGCCACTTAGAGCTATCCGCGGCGACACATAGCTGGCAGTATGCTGCTATGTAATTAATACTTTAATTGATGAAAATCACAAACTGATACATAATGATTATCCACAGGATCAGTACTAGTAGCAGAATCGAGTTAATTAAGTGGAAAATGACAACCTGGACAAGAGGAATCGAACCCAATTACCCAGGACTTTTGGCTTTAAACGTCAATCCTCTATCACTAAGCCATTTTGGTTCATCTAATATTTTGAATAATTGTTGAGTTGAGTCATTTGTTGTGGGTTGGAGTTTTTAAATCAATTTCCAGTCGTGGAACACCACTTGGAGTAGTTTCTAGAGGCATCCAATTTCGAAAAGCTTGCTGAAGGGGAGAGTTCTAAATAATTTCTAGGAACATCCAAATTTCAGAAAAATTCTTAGGGTAATTCTAAACTACTATTCTAATCATCAAAATAAGATTTAAAGGCGAGGACCTCTCTAAAAAGCTCCTAGGTGCATTTAAGTTTAAATTAATTTATGGGAAAGGACCACTCCAAATTATTGCTTGTAGAAGAGTCAAATTTTTAAAAACAAATACATACGGATGGAAATGTTCCATCGATATTTACTATATTTACTAAGTCCATTCCAATATATCACAAATAAAACATGAGCTACTGGAATAACATCAATGTTCTCTTTGTTTATAACTGTGATAGATTTATTTAACATGCAAATATCTGTGATGTTTGTACTCACGAACATGTGAATTTTTCCATTGCTATTGTTGAGGAGCTTGTTGTAATTTGGAACAACGGCAAGAATCACTTGGAGTGATACAAGAAGCAATCGGAACACGCTTTCTGAAACGAAGTAGAAAGGGATAATTTTTGGTGTTGGGGGGACAAAACCTCATCCTTACAATGGGTGCACAGCTAGTTTTCTTACAAGAGTTTAGTTTTGAAAATATATATTGGGTTTTTACTAATATCATATAATATTTATGAATATAATTAGCATTGTTAGATTAGATCAAACACTATTATTATGTAAACAAAAATGTTCCAGTCCTTGATTTAATATATTTTTTATTTTATTTTTTTGTTGCCGCGTCTAACTACCTGTTCAGGTTATAAAAATACATGATAATTACTCTAATGGGATAGGGATGAGGAAATAAGTATTTTAGAGCTAATCTACCCACATTTGCGTGGAAGGATAGTGGGAAACCTTTTAGTAAACACCACCCTCAGTAGACCAGACTGGGATTCGAACTCAACTATCCCCGTCATCAACAAGCCAGCCAAACACGAGATTGATGCCTTAAACCGTTCGGCCAATGAATAGGGTTTTGGTTAAATAGATTAAAACAGATACGAATTAATAAATTTACAAATTTAAAAATTATTTCTTCACTTTTGGACATCCCTTAGAATCTCATCTTATGATTGATTAACCAGACTATTAAATACACGATTACCGACTTCGTTGGCTGCATGGTCTAAGGCGCTACTCTCGCAGTAGACTAGACTGTCAGTGTTGAGATCGAGGTTAGAATCTCAATAGAGTGTACTGAGGGTGTTTTTCAAGATGGTTTTTCCACTTTCCCTATACACAAATGCGGGTACACTTCCTAATCCCTAAAACCACCAACGTAATTAGTACATAAGCGTGTAAACACGAATGGGTAGGAAGATGTGGTGCTAAAAACCCAATAGAATTAGGGTAAGTTTAATAGTTCAATTAATTTTAAAATAACTCTTGTACAATACTGTATTTTTTTAAATATTGTTAAACAGTAGTTTATCACTAGTCCTCAATTCCACAATTTTCTAAAGTGAAATACAGATAAACGCACCACGAAGGGATGCCTGGCTCGAGCTGTATTATCTGCCAAAGCTAGGTGCTACCTGTGGGGTGAGACGGGCTCTTACGGGCGTACAAGGGAGTCGTGAATCGACTTTAGCATTCTATTTTTATATTGGGAAACCATTCATTCTGTCTTGATTAATAAACTTTTGATCAAAAATATAAATTGTCGGGGACCTTCCTTGACATTTTCATTGATATAAAAACCATAAGTATTTATTGAGTTTTTACTTTAAAACTTTAATAAATATGGTAGTATGCTTTATATAAAAATGAAAATACTAGAGAAGGTCCCTGACAATTTATATTTTTGATCACAAGTTTGTTAATCAGGAGAGAATAAATTGTCTACTTATTCTACTGCATTAGGAAATCAAAAGTTAATTGCTGCACTTGCAAAAGTACGCCACCTATCCCTATCTTGAGCTAGCTCTATCCACTCCCCCTCATTACACCCTATCCATAACTTGAGCTAGTTCTATCCAGTCCACCTCACTACACCCTATTCCTATCTTGATCTGGTTCTATCCAGTCCACCTCACTACACCCTATTCCTATCTTAATCTGGTTCTANTCCAGTCCACCTCACTACACCCTATTCCTATCTTGATCTGGTTCTATCCAGTCCACCTCACTACACCCTATTCCTATCTTAATCTGGTTCTATCCAGTCCACCTCATTAATCCCTATCCCTTTATTTAGCTAGTTCTATCCAGTCCACCTCATTACACCATATCCTTATTTGGAGCTAGTTCTATCCAGTCTACCTCAATACACCCTATTCCTATCTTGAGCTAATTATATCCAGTTCACCTCACCGCACCATATCTCTAGATTGAGCTAGTTCTATCCAGTCCACCTCATTGATCCCTATCCCTATCTTGAGATAGTTCTACACAGTCTACCTCATTACATCCTATCCCTATCTTAAGCTAGTTATTTCCAATCAAATGGTTTATTAACAAATAATTACAATTTAAAAAATAATACAAACCTAACTTGAACACCCAGGCCCAGAAACAGTGCTCAATAGTTGGTGGTTAACGGCCAATTAACTATTAGTCTTGCGCAAGCATCGCCTTCTGACTTTTCTTGTTATCACTCGTCTAATAATTGGTCCTAACTATGTTGACAGCTGATTGGCTGTTGGTCAGGGCAAGGCTAAATTTACCAACTCAAGAATTGGTCATATTTATCCTCATCCACGCCCACAATATATAAATTTAGGAAAAACACAGTTTTATGGTCGAATTGTTTAAGGCACCACACTCGTAATAGACCGGAATATCGAAGACGTGGAGATCGTGGCTCGAATCACATTCGGGTGAACCGAGAATGTTTTTTTTTTACTAAATTGTTTTCCATACTCCCTTCCCGCAAGTGTGGGTTCACTTGTTCACTTCCTCTAAATCCAACCTTCATCATTCTTAACTAATAAGCGTAATTATTTCATGGGTAGTGAAACGTGCCGACAAAAATTCAAATTTGGAATCGCTTTTGACGTTTCAGCTGTAGTCATACCAGCCATCTTCTGGGATGAATGTTGATGGCTGTAGCGGCTATAGCCGAAATGTCAGCTTAATTTCACTGACGTGGCTCATACCCAAAAATAATAGTTTTAGCTCAAACATCGTCAACGATGGATTTCAAAACCAAACCTTATCTTATTTTATTTATTTTAATGCATGCCCTGCTTTTGGCTTCTTATTTGGAAATATCAGAAGGGAGTGAAACAAACCCATAAGGGAAGAGGGGCTGAGAAGGCTAGTGTACAGTTGAATTTTTATTTTTACAAGACACAATACAAACTTTTTATCCCCTTATAAAGTATTTACAAAATTCATCTACACACACAAATGTTTTCTAAAATAAAAATAATCGCTATTGTAATATATATATTTCAACTCGCGATGTTTCTCTAACTGTGCGTGTGAACGAACCTTTAAAGTATAAGTGGCATAATTTATTAAATATGATAATTTATTTACTAAACAAAATATAAATTACTATAGTATTTTAAAATATACAGTATATACAGACTTGAATAAGACAGTGGTAACCAATATTTATATAAAATGTCACATTGTATATTCTATAGCCAAATCAAACGTAATTTAATACCTTTATAGAGGAAAATTGTTTTTAAATCCAACTGTTTAAGAATTATTTATAAAGTTGTGAAGTACAACCATTAGTTTTCTATTAAAGGTAGATCGTAACTAATTTCAAAATAATTTCAATAAATCATCTACTCGAAGAGGCGCTGCTCATAATCCCAAACGGATTCATTGGGTGTACTTAGTTTACATATTTAATTTTCATTCTTCCCTTTAGGTCTAAGGTGAAAGCAAATCCTCTTATATACTCTCCTCAAGATATTTCCTCACTGATTTGAGTCGTTAACAACTTTTAACGGATAGAATCATTGTCAATACAATCATAATCAAATCGACTGGATGAATTATAGAGGTTAATTAACTATTCAATTCACACATTAGTCAGTTATAATCATTATTGTTACAAAAAGTTTTTAATTATTATTATTATTATTTTAGCCCCACATCTTACTATCCGTTTGGCTTATACGCTTATATACTAATTAAGCTAAGGGATTAAGAAGGTTATATTTAGAGGAAATGTACCCACATTTGCGTGCAAGGAGAGTGGTAAACAATTTTTGAAACACCCCCTTCAGTACACCCGACCTAGATTCAAACCTCTATCCGCACGTCATCGGCAATCTAGTCTACTGCAAGAGTAGCGCGTTAGAACATGCGGCCACCGAAGCAGGTTACAATAAGATGTTTATTTAGTGGTAACAATGTATTTGTTTGAATGTAAGACAAGACAAACTAGCCTTATCTTTGCCAAATATAATAAATAGAGACAATAAATACAAAATTATATAAATAATATAAATGCCAAGCTAATTTAGTCTGGTTTGCCGGTGACGGGGAGTTCGAGGTATGAATCCAGGGTTATTCTTCCTAAATAGTTTCTTGCTCTTCCTCCAAACAAATGCTGATACATTTACTCTAAATTCTACCTTCCTCATCCCTACCAGATTAGTGTAATCAATAGTTATACGAACCAGCTTCAGTGACTATGGGGTCTAATGTGCTACTCTCGCAGTAGACTAGACTGCCGATGACGGAGAGATCAATGTTCGAATCCCGGTCGACCATACTGAGGTTTTTTTTCCCTAAATTGTTTTTCACTCTTCCTCCACGCAAATGCAGGTACACTTCTTCTTAATATATACTTCCTCATTCCTAAAACCATTAGCGTAATTAGTACATAAGCGGACAACCCGAACGGATAGTAAGATGCTGTGCTAAAGAAAGAAAAAGTAGACCTCGCTCCCTCCATGTTTTTATCTTTATTAGAGTCTTAAGATTTCTCTTTGGATTTCAATTTGAAATATCTCCTTTGAATTCTCCTTGGATTTGAAGTTGATTTTCTCCTTTATGATAAAGTTAGACAGAAAATATAATTACTATATTCATTAGTACATTACAATCACATGGAATAACCTTTGTTCACATGGTTTAAGACGTAACGCTCACAATGTTATCAAAATTAAACAAAAATACTCCCTGGGAACTCGATGGATTGCTCAGAATTATAAATTCAGTTCACTTGAGATGAGCAATTAAACGGAAAGCCTCTTGAGCAGTGGCCATATTGAAACGGATAACCAGATCCTAAAACCAAGTACACTTGGTTTACCCTGAGAGGTATCACTATGATGGATTACACCATGACACTATCTTATAAGCTACTACTATAGTATAATAATGCAAGGTAAGCTTGCTACCTTACAGGGTAGATGAAAGATACATACGTCGTTAAGGTAGGCTAAGAGAATGTTCCTTCCAAATCTCGTTAAAATTGGTCTACACATTTTATAGTTATCGCTTAGCAAATATCCGGGCAGATAGACAAATGCCAAATTGCCATGTTAAAACAGAATCTCGTGTTGCTTGCTCTGTTAAATAAATAATACCTCATGTTGCTCGCCCAGTTGAATAAATAAACACCTCGTGTTGCTTGTCCAGTTAAATAAATAACCTCGTGTTTCTCGACCAATTAAATAAATAGGAACCTCATGTTGCTTGACTAGTTAAATAAATAAGAGCCTCGTGTTGCTTGCCTAGTTAAATAAATAATAACCTCGTTTTTCTTGCCTGATAAATAAGAACCTCATGTTGCTTGCCTGATTAAATAAATAAGAACCTTGTGTTGCTTGCCTGATTAAATAAATAAGAACCTCGTGTTGTTTGACTAGTTAAATAAATAAAAACCTCGTTTTGCTTGCCTGATTAAATAAATAAGAACCTCGTGTGGCTTGACTATTTAAATAAATAATAACCTCATGTTGCTTGCCTAGTTAAATAAATAATAACCCCGTGTTGCTTGCCCGGTTAAATAAATAAGAACTTCGTGTTGCTTGACTAGTTAAATAAATAATAACCTCGTGTTGCTTGCCTGGTTATATAAATAATAACCTCACGCTGCTTGCCTGGTTAGATATATAAGAACTTCATTTTGCTTGCCCAATAAACAAATAATAAACTCGTGTTACTTGCCCAGCTAAATAAAAAAGAACCTCGTGTTGCTTGCTCAATTAAATAAATAAGAACCTCGTGTTGCTTGCTCAATTAAATAAATAAGACCCTCATGCTGCTTGCCTGGTTAAATAAATAAAAACATAGTGTTGCTCGTCCAATTAAATAAATAAGAACCTCGTGTTTCTCGCCCAATTAAATAAATTTAAACAAATAGATATTTTTTGACGAAATTACATGCAATTTTTTTCGTATGTTCTAAGCATACACATAAGCATCTTAGCACAATTTTCAATATATTTATATAAGTTACACGCATTTTAACACGCTATATAACGAACTTAGACAGCGCCCAAACAAGCAAGACTCATTAGCACGTTTCATTTGTCTCTCCTGTTTCCTATGCACGACTTTGGTTCAGAAAAGGAAGGCTTATTTTAACAATTAATTAGCTCACTCTATAGAAAGAGATGTAAAAATAAATAACCAAATATCGAACCTCCTGGAACCAGATTGTTGAGGTTAGGTTCTTTTCAAGCCATCTAAGGCGCTAAATAAAGACTAGCCTGCAATTTGCCAGAAGATGTTCTTTGTAACGACAGACAAAACGTTGGAAATAATTAACGCGACCCGGCTTAATCCTGGAAATGCTTCTAGTGCGGGAGTTTTTTTATTAATCTTTCGTTTCTTTTGTTTAAGAAAGGCAGTTGCTTCGGAATCATTTTTTGTGATGTCTCTATTCTATAAGAGGGGGAAAAAAACACTTAAGTTTTGTTCGTTCAGTACAAAACACAGTCCAATTTTCATAAAAAGGGTCTTTTGGAATATACAAATTTTTTATGGACCAAATTGATAACATTTAACAATTTTTTTTAGTTTTTCATCATAGGTGTTGATAATATCCATGTCAAGTAACAGCTGTAGGTCAGATCACAAATATTTGACGTACGAATACGTGAAATTAGAACTAACTTTTCTAACTGTCAGAAAAGGCCTTTAAAAAAAATGAAAATTCGACTGTTCTTTGACGTGTGTAATATAATGAATCGAAGGCAAGCAATGCCTGTTGCACGTGTGTAGTACAACTCTGTGAGACGAGATGAAGTCAATCTTGGTGACTGAACCTATAGGCGGTAAGAACCCAACCGCTTTAGTGGCTGAACAGTCTAGAGGCCGATTCACACAGAACGCTAAGCTAAGATTTGCTCTGATAACTTTAAAAAAAAAATAACGGACCATGTATTTAAATGTGTTGGTTCACACAGAAAGCTAAGATAAGCTAAGCTAAGCTTTGTCTTACTATGTTTTTTTCCAATTGCTGGCCGGGGAATTTTTCCATCTCCCATCTTGAGCCATCTTACGTCACGCATGCGCATAACGCAACTTGGGCTCCGTGTTGAACAGACGCAGTGCTGGTTTGGTGAAAATAACTAAAGAAGTGTTGACATTTTGTTTTCAGTTGGTTTTACGTGTATTCATGTAATATTCTATTTAGGTTTTATATTTAATAAATGTTTCTATATTAAAATGGAAGCGTTAATTGAACAAGTCAAACCTCCACCTCCTAAATTTTCTTCATCTTCTAAAACAGCTGCTAACAGCAGCATATTTTTTTACTCAGTACTATAACCTGAACTCAAACAAGACATTTTGGAGAACGCCATCATAACTAAACTTCACTGGAGCAGACCAGAAAGAAACAAAAATGAATCTGGAGTGAAAAGAGGGGCCATTGCTTAGCTTAGCTTAGCTTAGCAATGAGTGTGAAACCAAACTGACAAAGTCTTAGCAGAGGACAGCACAGCATAGCATAGCTTAGCATTTTGTGTGTATCGGCCTTAAAGCGTTACTCTCGTGTTAGACCGGCCTGCTGAATACGGGGAGATCAGGGTTTGAGTCCCGGTTGGGTCTATTGGGGGTATTTGTTTTCTAAATGGTTTCCCACTCTCTTTCTACGCAAATGCAAGTAGATTACCTCTAAAATGCTTCCTTAATCATCCCTACACCATTCATGCATGTAATCTGAACAGGCAAGACGTGATGGTAAAAAACTCCCCCCTGCCCTTTCCCTGCTTCAATGGTTGCATGTTCCCATCACTCTTACAATAGACTGAGCTTCCGATGATGGGGAGATCGGGGTTTGAAATCCGGTTGGATGTCCTAAATTTGTTTATTTATTCTCAAGGGTCTTCCCACTTCCCTCCACGCAAATACTGGTACACCTCCTCTAGATTCATCCTTCCTCATCCATAGCACATTAGCATAACTAATTCACACGCGTATAGCCTGAATGGGTAGTAAGTCGCGGTGGAAAAATATGTAAACATTAAGATATTTTTATAACTAAAAAGGTACACAAAATTGGTTATTATATTATTGAAGCTTACAACATTAATTTAGAATCGCTTTAAGAGCCTACATACATGTTTCATGTGCTAGTGTAGATATATAACTTGCTATTGCCTCACAAGTATTCACTTTCAAATAGATTGATTAATAAACTCATCATAAATGTGTTTTTTTTTATTTAGATTGGAGAAATCTCTCTCTGCTCCCATGTTCTAGGGGAGTGCAGGACGTGTGGTGGTCCTTCGTTGCTTTCTAAAGTGAAATTTCTATGAGCCAGCACTAAAGGACCTACCAATTTTTCCGGGAAAACACATCTTCCAGAGTTCTTTTATATCCCACAGTCTACATGGGACAAACGGCTTTACTTCCCCTCCGAAGGAAGTTGTGCTATGGATTTTAATCACTCAATAAAATCTGTCGACCTCGACTGAGTTTGAACCGATGAATATTGAGTCCTGAGGTGAGCACTTTACACCAAAGACCAACGAAGTCGACATATATAATCATATTCGGTCAGAATTTTTTCTGTGCCCATTCACGAAGATATTTATTTCATTGGCCTTGGTTTAATTTGAATAACAAATGTAGACACGTATTAAACGAATGTTGCATTCTCAAACATGGATGTAGGCCTATATAATAAAAGTTGTATATATCCATATATGTATACCCTGAATTTGATAATAAGCTTGTTATGAAAGGCTTTATTTCGTAACAGAAGCCTATTGTTTTGTAGTATTTTGTTAGGATAAAAGGTCTTACAGAACGGTAATAGGAACTCTGTTATGAAAGGCCTTTACTCCTGTTAGTTAACACCACGTCTTACTACCCGTTAGGGGTATATGCCTTTTAATATTTTCAAAATACTACTACACAGTAGGGTGACCTGGTGGTCTAGGGGTAAGGTGTCGGACCTCTGTATTGGGGGTCCGGGGCTCAATCCTCACTCCCAGCACAGATTTATCTGATTGCCAAACCCTTCCTTGACCTCTGACGAGACGTGTATTAATCACAACTTGTGAATGTGTAGAATGCCAGGCCTCCACCGTGGTTCGGATTCCACGTTAAACTGTAGGTCCTCCATTTCATCTCACAATCACCCTACCATTAAACATTAGCGTGAGTGCGTATAACCCGAACGGTTAGTAAGACGCGACGCTAATAACTATACTACTCAGTAGGATTCTAGTACGAAATAAGGCCTACTAAAATTAGCGTAAGCTGCAGCAACCCGCATCAATGGGTGCGTAGACTAGACGTAAATATTAAATGGTTTAATTTACTGGCTATGAGTAGGTCGGGATTCAGATCAGGGTAGGCATACTTAGAACAGTTTACCCTAAATTGTTTCCAATTCTCCCTACACGCAGTTGCGAGTACACTTCTTCTAAATTATATCTTCCTCGCCCTTGCCCATTAAAAAAAATCCACTTAGTTGTATTTTGAGACAAAACTATACCCCAACTTTCTTACGAACGGACATATTTGGCAGCTATAAAAGTTACTATAGGCCCTATCTATCTCACGTGATCATACGTCAGGTCATGTTATTTGCAACTGTAACTTTTTCTAAATATTATTCTTTTCATTATTTTATTTATTTAGGGTAGCCTATTAAGCGTGCAATTTTTGAACCGACTGATTATATCAGGACACAAGAATGTCTATGATCAAGACCGAAAGGGCCAACCAATTTTGCCGGGAAAGGTATTATACCATGCCTTTCAGGGTTCTTTTACACGCCACACTTGCCGACGGCTTTACTTCCCCTACGAAGGTAGTTGTACTACGGATGTTTATCACTCAAAAAAAGAAAACGTTGACCCCAGATGGGTTCGAACCTACGAACATCAGGTTTTAAAGGCGAGCACTTTACCCCATGATTACTGAGGTCGATTTATATAGATAATTTCACGTATTCTTAAGTCAGGTCGTGTTATCTGCACCTGTAACGTTTGCTAGATATTATCAATACGTGTAAAATAACATTAATTATAAATTAAAATGTTATAAATATGTACAGAAAAAAGGTTTTTCTTTTCTTTAAGGTTCTTCAAAATATGTCCATTTGTAAGGGCAGGCCTGGATTCAAGGGCGGACGACAAGCCTCAGAAACTCTACAAATCAGGAAGGGTCTCTACAAATTGTTGTAATAGATAAAATATTTATCTTTTGGCTCTATAGATTGTAGTCGTGATCTTTAAAAAAATAAATATAGCTTATTTAAATTTTCATTTATTTCCGACAAAATATTACTTACTTATTAGACGTGCGGCAAACAAATATTTCAGACTGTGATTTTCAAAACATAAACAACACCCCTATATCGCAGCGAATCTAATGCCTACATATGGATTATTATTTTCTTTAGCACCGCGTCTTCCCTGTTTAAGGGAATCGAGGTATAGTTTATTTACCTTGCAACATCGGTAGTAAGAAGTAAAGTACGATGTTGTGGAAGAGCAGCCAGGGAGCGCTTGGTGAAGGTCCGACTAAAGAGAGGGAACCACGTGTTGCTGGATGATGGAAGATGACTGGCAGGCGAGCGTCTCGAGAGATATTTTGGCAGTTGTTTCCTCTGTATAGCGGCCCCTCTATCTGCGCTGGTCCTCGTCACAAAAACCACTGAGCGGGAAGTTGCAGAGGATGTCGTACACTTGGTAGTTGGTAACTTACTCGTTCGCCAGCGTATTGCCTGTTTGAATGTAGAGGGGATGGAGGAGCTTTAACAGCGCGGTTACAGTCCCCATTTTCATAGAAAGAGGCCGAAGAGCCTCTATCTGACAGCTAGAAAAAGTAGCGTTTTTCAACCAGTGTGCCGTGAAGGGTCAGTAGGTGTGCCGCGGGATTTTGAAGGAAGATCAAAAAGAAGCGAGAAAAAATTTGAGGAATGAAAATACATCTTTTTAAATATATGATTCACATTATTTATTGAACTTTTAAACACAATCACGTTTTTTTAAATAATAAAATATTTCCTTAAAAAAGCTGAGGTGCCTTGAAAATGTTAGTACCTTTTTCAGAGTAGTTGAAAAAAACGTTGAAAATCGTTAGTCCCACAATTGATTGGACTGCCGATGATGGAGAGATTAGGGTTTGATTCCCGGTTGGGTGTGCTGAAATTGGTTCTTCTTAAATAGTTTTCCACTCTCTCTATGTTCACACGAATGCGGGTACACATAATCTAAATTCGTCCTTCCTCATCCTTATCATATAATCGTAATAAGTACATATGAGTACAACCAGAACGGGTATTTATACGTGGTACTAAAATAAATATAAATAAGTAATGATAATTTACGTATCCATTCATCAAGTTATTTATTGTCTGCTGTCACTTTGGATAGAAGAGTTCAATATCTACAAAATAACACTAATACTATATTAGGGGGCGTTCAAGTATTACATAAACCCCTTTTTGGTGATTTTAGACTACCTCCCCCTTTTGTAAGCAAAAATAAGCTAACGCCCTCCTACCTCCTATCGTCTTGCTCACGTTATATTTGTCAACTTTTTTGTAATGTTTTCACAGGAATAACGATTATATTTAATGCAATCTATACATTTCTGATAACTATTAGCGTAGAGGTGTAAATTAACGGTGGGAATTAATTAACTATAAATACTGTTGCAAAATGAATTTAAACTTATTGTACTAAACAGGTAAAATTAAATTTAAAAAGGTTATATATAATAAATGAAAATTATTTTAATTTAAATTTAATTTAAAATATAGAAATATTATTATTAGTCAATACATGAATAATAATAGTAATGAAAAACTCTAAACTATTTTTAATCTAACGACTACGGTCCTTAAATCCACGTCTCGACACTTTTAATTATTATTTGTCAGTTTCGGGTAGCTGGGTCACTGCGCCATTCTTATCCGTCCCTCTCGGTCTTACGTAAGCATCGTTCTGAGCCCCCCTTCCCACTTGTCAGCAAGAGTAAGCAAAGTTTGAACCCCCCCTAAGGTGCTTACTTGAACGTCGTCCTTAGAAGGTTACCCACATAGCTCGGTATAACGCGTCAGTGTTGTGTTGGACTGAATTTCCGACGACGGGGAGATTGGGCTTCCACAAACAGGGGTATATTATTCTAAGATTCTACCTTCCTCTTCCCTATTCTAAAAGTGTAATCAATGTATGCATATATCCCGAACGGATACTATGACGAGGGAGAAAATAAAAAGTAGAATGTCAATATTTTTTTAACACCTTGTCTTACTACCCGTTCGGGCTGTACGCCAATGTACTATTTACACTAATGGGTTAAGAATTAGGAAGGTTTAATTGAGATGAAGTGCACCCGAATTTGCGTGTAAGGAGAATGGAAAAACCATTAAGGAAAAACCACCCTCAGTGCACCCGACCGGTATCGAACCCAAATATCCCCCGTCTTCGGCAGTCTAGTCCAACACGAAAGTAGCACGTTAGACCAAGAATTTTGACCGCAGCAAAAATATGTTTGTTTGTATTTTATGAAAGGACCTTGTTATGAAAATTGGATTGTAAAACCAATGAGTGGTCTGTAGAAAAAGAGGAGCATACAGTGACGTTCCCAGAAACGTTTTATGGGCGCATACAATGTAATGAATATATCATTTCTAGACTTTTTTTACAATTGAGTATTTTAGGGGCACTTCCAATTTGTATAGCGGTGTACCGTTTGTAATATTTAGTCCTAAAATGTAGTATAATCGTTCAACTAAACTTCAGTGCACTATATTGTATAGCCTGATTTGGTAGGTTTGGCCTTCTGAAAGGCTTTTTTTCCTACCAGAACCCTACTATATAATAGGATTCTGGTAAGAAAAAAGCTCTTCCAAATGGTTATTCGTAAGAGCTATAGTTCTACTTCATGTGTTTTAAGCTTTAATTAAAATCATGTGTGATCTTCAGTTGACGGGAGGGGGGAATAACCGCTTGCCCTTCTCCTTGGGTGCGCTTTTGGGGCATGCCTAGACACATACTTTAGATAAAGAACTTTATTAAAAAACTGAAGTGAAAAAGCGCCTGCCAAAGAATTATGTATGTTTTGTGCAGGATTTGTTTCTCAATTAAAAAAAAAGAGGTCTATATTTCAAAAAACCCCAAATCTTAGGTGAAACATAAACAAACGCTCTATAGATTATTGTTTCTAGCTTTGTGCCACTATCTGCCGATCTATTTGAATTTTATGTTATTTTTTTGTCATGAGTTGCTCGCGGAACCACGCAGAAAGAACCGACTAGCCGCATGCGGCCATAGTACGTCCAGGCCTGGAGTGAAAAAAACTAATACGACACACGTGTCTGGTCTTGCTTCAGTCGTCTCTTTACAAGCTTTGAAAAAAAATAAAAATGAATACATCATGACCAAACTAACAAGACAATCCCACCATCCATTTTGAATCTGTCTTGATACATGGATGACCGAAACTTAAATTTTTGGTTCAGTGAAACTAGTACTAAGCGTTTAATTTCACTTTTCAACGATAGCATACGTTTATTTGGGAGACTATACTGTAAAAGGTCCATTTAAAGACCACTTATAATATTTGAAGCACAAAAAGTATAAGAGTTGACCAGAAATTGAGAATTAAAAATTCATCTGATCTCAAACAAATTCGGTAAATGTATTCCTTAGTTAATAATTAAGGCATAAATCGCCTTAGGGTAACGTTCTCGCGGGTTCAAACCCAGCTAAGGTCAGCGAATTTTCACTGAGTGATGAAAATCCGTTGCACAACTTACTTTGGATGGGATCCAAAGCCATCGGCCCTATGTCGATTGTGGCATGAAAAAGATAGCTGGAAGGTATAAGAGATAACTTTCCGAAAAAGTTTGTAGATTCTTTCTCGCTCACTCATATCATTTTGTGTACAAAGCAGCGGCAAACACCTCACTTTCACGATTTCCACTGGGAAACACATTAGGATCGCCCTTCAGGTTGTAGACTCGGTAAGAAATAGTTATTAAATTAGGATTTTGTCTATACAGCATAAATTAATCATAATGAAACTATATATATTATTAAATTTTAATTTTTAACCAAACTCAGTATCACATAGAAACCTCCTAAAACATCAATGAAATATAATCTTAAGGCTCATATTAAATACGAAAAGCGTGTATGACATATAAAAAAAAGTTTGAATACTAATATATGGAGATCATTTTAAAAAGTTGTCAAACTCCTTAAAAGGGATGACCAGATAAAAACTTCACTTTATAACAGGAATGCTATTTTGGTGCTTTGGAATTAGCCTTGTATTAAAAAAATAGTTGAACTAATTTGGGAGCAAATTCCCTATAACACTATGCCTAATATAACTCAGAAATAATTATTATTCATAATAGCTCATCATAACTTAATCAAGAGTGCCCATATTTTGAAATTATATTATTTCTCCTTAGTTTATTAAACTCGATGAACACTCCATTTACTGTGAAAGCTTAGAGTCCTACTTTTATGGGCTTCACTATAGATCTACCATACAAGCTGCACCATAGTGGAAACAAGTAAGGTAAGGTTGCTACCTTTCGGTGTAAATGAAGTGTACCCTATGTTTACCCTGTAAGGTAGCAAGCTTACCTTGCATTATTCCACTTTGGTATAGCTTATAAGATAGGGTCATAGTGTAATACATAAAGGTAAGAATGCTACCTTTTGTGGTAAAATAATGGAGTGTGCATATATAACTCTCCACCTTTTATTTGAACATAAAAAGTTCTTGTGAATATACTAACCAGGACATCAGAAGGTGCGCATCAATGAAGGGGGGCCTTTAGAGGCTGAAGAACCCCCCCTCCCCCAGAAAATTAAGGATATTACAAAAATATGATTAGCATTATGTTGTCAATTAATCAATCATATTTTGTTTGATTATATTTAATATAAAGGAGATTAAATTTGTGCAGTATTTAGGGCTTTTAAAAGGAATACTACTTCTTTCTGTTGATTTTTAATTTTACTGTAAATTTGCACTTAAATGAAAACTGGACCTGTGATACTGTAATATTTTCTAGAAATGGTTAAAGTCTTTACTCTGTGTACATAAAGTTTTGAAGTGGGTACAGTAATTGAAATTATTATTTTAGAAGCAATTATGTAAACACTATTGTATCAGGAAGAGGGGAAGGGGCAGTTGATATTATTATATGCCTCCACCCCCACCAACTGCAAATCCTGGGTGTGAAGAAGAATGTGTAAACACAGACCTGTTATCCAGTGGAGTACACAGTGTTAGAGGGTAGGCCAGGATCCGATTTTGGTACCAATTAGCTTAAATATTACCATTTGCATCCTTTGAAATCAAAATTTTCCCCGGGGAAGAAACCCTTGGAACCACGCTTTTTAAGGGGCACCGCTGATTTTCTATCTTTCTTATCCCCCTACTTAAATCAAATTTCCAACTATTACAGTAATTGAAATATATAATGTTGCAATTGTGAAAATTAGTATGTAAAAAGCCCCTCCCCCCTCCAACTCAAAATCCTGGGTGCACCCCTGGACATCAGTGGCCACAATTTGGGGGGGGGGGAAGGGGGGGCAAAGTTGAGGACTAAAAAGGAATTTATTATAAAATAATTGGTTCTAGCAAGCAAATGAGCAGTTTTATATTTTAAGGGTTTGTATGCAAAATAAGTCACCTTATTGGAAGAGGCTTAATTTTTGTTCAATATTGTCATTACTTTGTCGGCAGTGTGTGTAGTTATGCTAATTAGCTAAGGAATAGTAAAGTGAAAATTGGAAATGTAGGTACCTGCATTAATGTGGAGGTAGAGTGTAAAACCTGTTTAAAGAAAAACATCCTCAGTATACTCGGCCGAGATTCAAACCTCCCCATCACCCGCAAACCAGTACAAATGAGCTGGACATTTAAACTGTGTGACTATCGATGCAGGTAAATCTGGTCAAACACAACTAAACATTATGAATACACAATAAATATACATAAATATCAGAGACATATCAAATATTTCTAGTGCCATTTTTTAAATATTTTAATTTTAAAATATAATTGTAAATCTTCACTCACAGATGCTACTGCAAGGAGCTCACATAGTTGATTCTTTAATAGTGAGATAAATCCCAAGCAATATAATATGAAAAAAACACTTATATAGTAACTGGTTTTAAGGGCCAATCATAATATCATAACAAACCCACCCTAACTTAACCTAACTTTTACGTGGTTGGTGTATTCAAGGTTATGTTATGCTAGGATGACATGGACCAGTGGGAACGAGGATTAATGGCTGCATTTAAAGTCTAGTCTAGAGAGTCAGCCAATCTTCAACCATACGAATAGCAAGCAGTTTAAGTCAAATGGGGGTTTGGATGTCCTCCCAATCTCAACCATACATACGGCCCTAAGGGTCAAGCTCTTAAAGAATGGTGTGCCAGTGACGGGGAGGTCCGTGTTGGTACGTTTCCTCTAAATTTAACATTCCTCATTCAAACTCAATTAGTGTAATTAAATGCACATAGCCCAGACATGTATGTCTTGATTTTGGTAGGAAGCTTGTTCTTTAAGGCCTTGTTTTAATACCAGAATCCTACTGTATGGTAGTATTTTGGTTGTATAAAAGACCTTCCAGAACAGTAATAGGAAATCTGTTCTGAAAGGCCTTTTATCCAACCAAAATACTACTATACAGCAAGATCTGGGTACAAAATAGGGTCTTACAGAATGGGCGTCCTAACAAAATTTTGATTTAGTGAGCACATTGGGCAAACATATCCTTTTTTATAATACACAGGCAAGTGGCTAAAAAGTTAAAACTTAATATTTTGTTGCACAGTTGAATACCGTGGGTATATGTACCCCCAACCCCCCTCAATACTAATAGGTTTAGGCAAGTTAAAAAGAGAGACTGCTTTTTGAGTCCAACCAGCTGATGAAAGCTGAGTTTTCTATTTTTTTCTTTTTGAGTCATTTCCTAGCAAATGTTTAAAAGAGAAGATAATAAATTTGTATTTTAAATATCTTCCCATAACTTAACATAAAGCTTTGTTAGTTTAAATTAGCCAAATAATTAAGACAAAGATTATAGGTTCGATCCCATGTCCAGGTGTTATTTTTCAACTAATTTAAATTAATTGATTTTTGGTCTCTTCCATTTGGACAGTCACGCAATTACAATCCTTGTCTGTTGATTTTCAATAAAGTTGTATTCCATTACATGAATTTAAGTTAAAATAATTAGTTGATACATTTCAAAAGTTTGGCTAGTTGCAGACAGTTATAAAATGCTACTTGACTTTTTGTCCTTCATTCTTTTATAAATCATTTATGTTCTTTGATATTATTTATAGCTTGGGTTGCTAGAATTTGGGAGATTGCATATTCGAGTACTTATTCTACATGTTACAAAGACATATTCCTTTTCCTTTTATTAATGCTTTTGAATCTTTGAGTAAAGTTTTTTTTTTTGCACCGCGTCATGGCTACCCATTCAGACTATCCATATTTTTAGTTAAGGGTGTAGGGATGAAAAAGGTAAAGCTTAGAGAAAGTATACTCACATTTGTGCGATGGAAAAATGCGTAACCATTTAAGAAAAAAACCCTCAAAGTACACCTGACTGGAATTCAAGCTTCCACCTCCTAGTCACCAGCAAACAAGGCTAGACAAGCTTGTCGTCTACTTATGCATTTGTAGACTATTTTAGATTTGTTTATAAATTATAATACATAGATAAAATCACAATCTTAGATATTATTTAAAAAATAATTTATTTCATCAGCTTAGTTTGTTATTTTTGAGTGCTTTTGCATCAAACTATTATTACTATGGTACAATTATTATATTTAACATGTGTTGAGAAATATTTTAACAATGTGAACATTATATTTAGTTAAATGGATCATAATTGATGCAATACAATATCATTTTAATATTAATTCTAATTAATATCAAATATTTTATAATTTTAATATAAAAATGCATGTATTTAATTAAAATTTACCTGCTTCGATGGCCGCGTGGTCTAACGCACTACCCTCGTGTTGAACTAGACGCCAAAGATGGGCATATCGAGGTTTGATCCCGGTCGGGTGCACTGAGAGTGGTTTTTCACTCTCCCTACATGAAAATGCGGGTACATTTCCTTTATATTGAGCCTTCATAATCCCTAACCCATTAGTGTATTTAGTACATAGGTGTACATATAGCCCGAACGGTTAGTAATACACGGTGCTTAAACATATAATTAAACATTTATTTTCAGTAATTTTGTAATGTTAATGCAAGTCCACATATTTGGTATGATTTAGGTCATAGGAGACTGTTTGTTAGCAACTTAGTAAATTACTATAAGTTTATTTTTTCACCGCGTCTTCCTAGTTGTCGGGCTCTAAACATTTGTTTTCACTTGTAAGATAAAGAGGAGTAAAGTAAAATTTAGATAAAATATAATCAAATTTGCAGGAAGGGAAAGTGGGAAACCCCCACCCTCAATACATGCAGGAGAGAGTCAAACCCCACATTCCCCATCAGAGGCAAACTAGATAAGAACTTGAGGTTTGGACCACATTTCATTAATTCTGGGTTTTGATCAATTGTTTTCTTTGTTACCGCTTCACTACCAGCTTGGGGCTATGCGCATATGAACTAATTACACTAATGTGTTGGGGACAGACAAGAAAGGTTGAATTCAGAAGAAGTGTCACTATATTTGCATGAATGGGGAGTGGAAAACCAAAACCTCTGTAAATCTGACCTGGACTTGAACCTTGATCTTCCCATGTACATACACACAAAAATAATTGTTTCTAGTTTGTTTGTTGTTGTTTCAAAGAAAGAATTCAGTGACCACTTTATTGTTGACTGTGTGTTGCAATCCTCCCTTTGTTAGTGAGCTGTATTGTTTTTCAGGCTTAAAGGCAGGTATAATGATAGTATTTATTGACAGCTGGTAACAAACATAGACCTACCTCTTCAGGTAACACCTAGCACTCTTCTCACGTGACTTGGTGAAAGTAAATGTTGTTAGTATTTTCTTGGTTCTCTGTACTTACAGTATGTCCTGGCCATAAGTGGGCTAGAATGAATGAGAATGTAATAGACTAAAATTTAATTTTAGTGTAGTTTAAATAATAAAAACCACTTAAAACTATTTAAGGTGTTATAATTTACTATCATCTAAAATACTTAATTGTGTGAATTTTTATGTACATAATACATTTGGAAAAATGTAGTTTCTAAAATATTTTAGTTGTACATATAATGATTTTAAACATACAGCATAAAAAAACTACTATAGCTCCACATCGGTGTGAACATGAAATAAGTGTTAGAATAATCTGTTCTGGTTTGCTAGTGATGGGAATGTTGGGGTTCCAATCCTGGGCAGAGATTACTGAGTGTGGTTTTTCTAAGTAGTGTCCCTCCTATACAATTGAAAAAAATAATTCTATAAGATATGGTTCATGAATCTAGACCTTCGACTAATTTGAGTTTGAGACTACTGTTCTAGGTCTTTCCATGCAGAGAATCTCCGCACAAGACGTCACACCATACTCCCGTTCACATATGACCAGCTCTAACCCTAACTTTGGTCCCCTTCTTTCCTTCACTTGGGGGCATGTTGTATATATACTGCGACTCGGTTAGAGGAATAACACTCATGAGAGCCTAAAACTAATGTCGGATAACTTGTGTTTTCCATCAGTGTAAAATGGTTTGATTTAAAAACAAAATAACATTATGTTCTCTCTCACACACACACAAATGAATTACCTTACCTTGATTCCATTTTTCCTTCATAATCAAAAAATACAAATCACACAAAGAAGTTATGGTGACTATAGACCGTTTCACTTAGGTATTAACAAACCAACTGCCACCGCTGAAAAGTTGGTTCTGACACTCAAGAGTGGGTCGAAAGACAAACAAGGGAGTGGGGTAGGAATGATACTCTTGGCAGTACTGGTCTATTGAAAAGATATATTTTGTGCAAGCAAAATTACCCTGGAAAACTTATATATGTTTATTGAAAATTCAATTTTAACTGTTCTTCTAGCATTTTAATAAGATTGAAAATCATGTAAATTTAGTTTAATGAGATCATTTCTGTGATATTTCCTCTCAGATTGTTATTAATTTTATCTTAGGGCAGTACAAAAAATAATATTTACTAATGTTACTATGACTAGCATTTGAAAAATGTGTTAACTTCTTGCTCGCAGGGACTTAGTTTTTTATTATGACTATCCTTGCAAGTTTAGTGTTTTTTATATTTTTATAGGATTGAAAATAATTTGTCAGTGTTTGTTGGAAAGGCTTAAAATTCTTCTATTCTGAATAGCGTATTTCATTTAGTATATTTACCTAATTTTAAGTTGGGTTCTCTGGTATGTCATATCCTGTAGCTCTACCCTGTGCTTATAACTTTAATTTGTCCAATAAACTTACCTTGTATCGTGTTATTATTTTTAATTGAGGAGAGCAAAAATATAAAGAAATTCTACAGACACTAAATGAATAGGAATGGTAGACGTTCTACTTCATAAGATTAATAAGAAGGATAGAGAAAGAGAATCTTCTCTTTGAAGCGCTAAGTTACCTTAGACCAGTGGTATTCATAACCTGGAGTACACAAATACATTTTAGGGGGTATACAGAATTCGATATACATAAATATATATTTATATAAAAGAATCATGATAAACAATGAATAATCAGGATCGGGTTTAGGGTTAGCCAAGAGTGCCACAAGATACCTGAATGTTAAGGACATGCAACCTGGGAACACTGTTTTAATTTAGATATTGTAGATTAGAGAATGCGCACGGCTTGAATTATGCACCAACAGCTTTGGGTGTACAAAGTTGAAGAGAAATTGCATCTGGGGGTATGTGAACAACTGCATTAGACCAATGTGGGGAAAGTACAACAGCAATTAGCAACAATTCATGGCAATCATTTGGTTAATCACATGATACAATATCTTTCTAGTTTGACCATTTTTATTTCTAGTTTGACTATTTATAATAAACACATTATAACCCAATCTTTATTGGTAGATTCACTTTCGTTTTAGAATATATTTTACACAGCAAGTAGGAGGATCCCTACTAATAATTATACGGCCACCCTTAACCTCATATGTATTAAAAATTACCCTAAATCAACCAAAAATACAAAGTATGACTAGTGTTTATTTGATTATACATCTATTTATTTGCCAAAATGTTTTAATCATATTAAATCTAGTGAAGCTTCAAGTACTTGGGAGGTGTGGTAGAGGAAAGAGGAAAGAGGAAAGAGGAAACAAGAGAGAGAGAGAGAGAGAGAGAGAAGAAAGCAGAGTTCTTTTACAAAAGCGTCGGAAGTCTGGTCTGGAGTATAGATGTGCCACAGAAGTGCAAAGGAGTGATGAAAAGGGCAGCATAATATGTCCCAATATTGCAGTATGCATCAAAAAGCTGGGGGATGATGGAAGGGGATTAGAGCAGGATACACACATGCAAGATGAGATTTCTGAAGGGTAGGTTGGGGTGACAAGGATGGACAGGGTGAGGAATGAAAGGGTGAGAGAGAGTGAAGGAGGAACCCCTGCAAGATAAATGATAAAGAAGTCGAGATAAGATGTCCACTTACTGAACTGTTATGTAATAGAACCAGTTTGGATTTAACGAACATTAACTATGCTAATGAATAGGGGTAGAAGGTTATTATTAAAAAAAAAGTACCTGAATTGTTGTGAAGGGAAAGTGAGAAACAATTTAGGAGAAATCATCCCCAGTACACCTGACCGTATTGAGCCCCGATCTGGTCACTAGCAATCCAGTCTTACACTAGAGTGGCTTATCAGACCATGTGACCACAGACGCAGGTATAAAAATAGTTCCATGTTAATTCAAGTGTGGTGAATTGATCGTTGCAGTAGAGAAATGAGTAGTTCCTCATTTGGCCAAGTAAAATAATAACAGACTCATAAAAACCATTATCAAAATTAGTTGTTATGGTTCTAATAGTAGAAATTTTTCTTCAAATGTCCGCATAAGGTTGATTAGTAATAATTATTATCTATCCTTGAAAAATATACAATATTTTGCTTTTATTGAATGAAAAATCAATAATAAAATAAATAACTATTTTCATTGATCAGTATACAATCAGTTTCACAGTTAACCACTCGTTTAGATGCTTATATTTTATCTGTAAAGTAATTGTTTATAGTAGAAGTGATTATTATTATATATTTGTTTAGAGTTCATTAGAAAGGGAAGAGTGATAGTGACAGTGAACAAAAAGTTGAAACTACTCCTCAAGCAAATACACCATGGTCAAAAAGGGTGATCGTCTGGAGGTAGTATAACATTAACAGTTGCAATTGGAATAAAAATTTCAAACCCAGTCAACATAGCTTTTTTTTATGGTTGAAAGTATGTTTAGCAACTAAACTAATAATGCGATGGTTACAGAAACAAAGTGTTATGCAAAGCAATATTTGGGTCCAACTATTCTTTTGCTTGAGTGAGAGACAAGAACAATAAGAAATTAACACTGAATCAAATGTGTTAGGTTCTACTAACTATATATTTTTTGTCCTGAAATAACTTTTTTCACAATCTTGGTTTAGTCAAAAATGTTTCTGCCTTATTTTCTATAAATGTACAATACATGGAATTTTAAGATCTAAAATGAATAAATTAGAACACCTATAGGCCACATATTTTTAAAAAATTATGTAATTTTCTCTAAAAATAAAACTCCAACAATTTCATCTTATCTAATTTAAGTCTGATTAAAAAAATGACATAACTGAAATATATTACAAGTTCAAGCTATCTGCCTTTTTAAACTAGAGTGAGTGTTCATTGATAGGTTATCTGAAAATTTAAATTAATTGGGTAGGGATGAGGAAGGTGAAATTTAAATGAACAGTATATGCTTTTTCATGGAATGAGAATGGGAAACAATCTTAAGAAACTTTGTACACATAGCCTGTAACTAGCCCCAACCTTCACGGCACAAGCAATCTAGTCCATTGCTAGAGTTACACTTTTGACTGAGTTACTATCGATGCAGGTGGTTTGAAAGACTTTTAATAGGTGATAATAAATATGAAGACGGCAGTAAAGATTTAAAAGGTTATAAACAAAGGAAAGAGAGGAGGGGAGTATGAAATTTTCCAAACTAATGTAAAGGAGTGCAGCTCTTTAAGTTTGGGTGCCTCTAAGAGGGTGTATACAATTACATCGCGTTTTTGGTACAAATAAATTTCAGGTTAATCCTATCGCGTTTCCCCTCTCTACACATGGCTAACCCTACTCTGCCATACAACCAATAGAAATGAAGGGTCAACTGAATCCCCTTGGGAGGGGGAGAGTTTCTAGCATGCCAAAACTCTAATGTCCTTAAAAAAGCTTGGAGACTTGAATTTGTAAATTCAAATTGCTGTGGTGCAATGAAAAGCAAAGATGAAATAATAAAATAAGAATATAATCTAAAAAATTAAAATATATCTTTTTATCTAGACAATATTTTCCAGAGAAGTAAAATACAAAATTATGGTGTATTTATTTTAGGAATGTTGTGGATCCAGTTGCCTAGGCATCTCGGTTATGTTGAAGTTTATTTAAGTTTTGTTTAATTTGCACTATTATTTCAATCAGCCCCACCTTCAAAGTGAGAGTCAGAGGTAAGAGACAGGAACACTATCCTTTCAACCAGCCCCACCTTCAAAATGAGAGTCAGGCACATTCTCCTTGTAACCAGCCTTAACTTCAAATGGAGAATCAGAGGTGAGAGTCAGGCACACTATACTTTCAACCAGCTTAACCTTTAAAGTGAAAGTCTGAGCTGAGAGTCAGGCACACTATCCTAGCAAAACGCAATGTAATGGGCACATGATGTATTTGTAACGCGATGTAATTGTATACATACACCCCTTCATTCCTAATGGTTGTACGTCAAGTAAGCTGTGTGTAGAGAGGTGGGGGAAATATGACGTGATGGACCTGCAATGTATTTGTACCAAAAACATGATGTAATGGACATGCGTTGTAATGTATTCCCCCCCCCCCCCCCCCCNGACCATGGTTAATAATGTTCAAAAATTTCCCAGATGCTCCCAGTAGCGTAGCTAAGGGGGGTGGGGGGCAGCACTTTTGGTCTACTGCAACGAAAAGAAAAGTTTTTATTCTGCCGGGGTAATAGCCTACAAGATGTCAGACGCAATTTTATTATTTACTACTAAAAGAAATAAAATGTAAATACATAACAAAACACTTAAATGCCCCTATCATTCAAATTCTTATTAATAAAACAATAAAACTCAATCTTAATTTCTTAAATATATGTATATAATAGCTCAACATATGGTGGAAACTTAATCCTAAGATATTCAAGCATGAATCCAGCGTAGACCATGTTTGGGCTTTCATACAATGGAAAGAAGTTGGAAATTATAATCTGACATGGAGCAACAATGATAAAAAGGCACAAAAAGAAGTTAAAAATGAAGGGAAGAAGTGGAGGGAAATACTTTCAAGATTGTTGGATTTGATTAGATTCCTAGCTAAACAGAATTTATCCTTATGGGATCAACGAGAAATTTATTATGAAACTAATGCTGAATCTGAATCAACAGGAAATCATTTGTTGGTGAAATACGATCCAGTGCTATGTGAACATGTTCTAATAATAAAGCTGGGGGAAAATGTTTGCTAAATTCTATAAGTCGCCTACTATTCAGAACGAGTTTATGGAAATTTTGGGAGAGAAAGTAATGTAACATTGTAACATGTTACATCATACTACCCCCCATATTAAGCTTCACGCAAAGACTTTCCTTCCGAGTCATACTACCAACTTCATATGAAACCTCATTATTAATAAACTTCCTGCAATAATAAGCTTCTCTATTGTAGTCCTATGTAGACTCAGTCTATACCGAGAACAATATTAAACAAGAATAAACTCCCCGCAATCACAAACTGTTCATGTACTTACCCAGTGTTTCTTCTGGCTAGAACAACCTTCAAGACTGGAGTAAATACCTCGCGTCCTAAATCGAAGAGTGTATAGAACAAGCCATCATGCACCCACAACTGAGGTTCCGAGGGGACAAGTCAAATCGATCCTTTCAGAACTAGCGGAGGACAACAACTAACTGAAACTATTCTGCCATCCAGCGGGGAAGACGAAACCAACCACCAAGACATCGCGTGATGTCTGTACGTCACCAACACCAGTCAAACAGATCACCAACACCAGTCAAACAGATCTCTAACACCACTGGAGTGCGTGTTCGAGGCAGCCCGCCAATCCTAGCCTGATCAAGAATTGCGTGCTCGTCTGCATGCTTCAAAAATGACCGTTGGAAGCCACTGACCAATGTGAACATTCCCCCCTTCCAACCCTAAGTGACTAGAAACACTATTTAAACCTTGCGGTTCTTAATCTCAGTGACTATTATTATTCTACGCCTTAAAGAGAAGTCATGTCTTAAACATTTATTTTCAACGCCGTCTGGAGAAGTCCTATCCTGGACTTGGACAATTTACAGGATGACGACGTATTGTGTTTATGTTACCTCATCGATGTTAATTTAATAAACTTGAATCATGGTTAATTAAATTTTGAATTAATGTAATGTAATTTTTTGAATAAGCCAAAATAAGCAACGTAAATTATTTACAAAATTTTTTTAAATTTAAACTAAATTTTATTATGAGACAGTTAATTCATTTTGTTGCCACTTTGACGTTAGTGTCAGTGAAGTCACTTAAATATTAGATTGCCACTTTTAGAAACTTATTTTTTTGTTAGAAGTATTTAATTTAAATTGACAAAGTTTTGCAGACTTAGCAAATGTAAAATCCCTTTTTTAATAATGTTTTCTAATTTATTTGTTGTTTGAATTAACGTAAGGTTTTGCTGTTTGATCAAATTAGACTTAATAATTTTCCAAATTATTTGATTGAAATAACTTGTTGTTTAACTAGTCTTTTTGTATGTCATATTTTTTATTAACAAGTAAAGTTCTTGTTAACGACCTTCGTTGTGTCAAAATTTAATAGTCCCGCTGGAGTTTGACTTAATGGCAGTCAGCCAAACTCTCGTGTTCATAAAAATATCTGTGTGATATTAAATTTAACTTTGTCTTTAATACAGTCTGTATTCAATGTAGTGGAATAAATATGTCTAGATATTTATATATTAATGATTTGTTCAAATAGTCAAACGTTTAAGGTTGTGTTGTCAATATTCACTGTTGTGAAACTGACAGTGTAGTTTGGTCGAGTTGTTGTCTCTTCCAGACTGACCTAGTAGACTTAAAATTATGTTTCATGTGGAAACTTTCGCATGATGAAACTGCGCTTTAACATTGTATGATTTTCAACATACTTCCGATGGATTTTTGAGGCCATGTAATTTATTGTTTCATTTGTTATCTTGAATAAAACATTCATATTGTTATTTAATTGTTGCTAATGCCTTGCTTTCTTTGCCACATATCTTATGTTAGATTACCCCCACCTTCCTTTTAGTCTAGTGTGGCCATAGCTAAGAGGTAGTAGAGTGGGTGGTAACAGTAAGAAGCAAGGTTGTCGAGCAAGTAAAATAAGCAAAGTACTATGATATTCTACCGCACTCCACATATTTCTCATAGGGACCAAACAAGTCAAGTTTTGCACTATGTTATGATCAATGGAAATAAACAAGTTAGTAGAATCATTTGTTTATTTCATTTAAATAAAAGGTAAAACCACCGAGAATATTTCAACTATGATTTTGCAAAAATTAGAAAACTACGGAATTGGTATTCAAAATTGTAGAGGACAAGCATATGATAATGCTGATTTGATTGTTGGTCAACATAGTGGCGTTCAGAGACATATGAAGGAACTTAATAGAAAAGAAGAATTTGTCACAAGTACAAATCACACGCTGAATTTGGCGGGTATTCATGCAGCTGCTGTTGCTACGAATTCTGTTACCTTTTTTGAAACTGTGGAGAGTTTGTTCACTTTTTTCTTCCTTGACCCCATCGCTGGGATATTCTGACTTCAATCACTGGTAAAAGTGTCAAGCATGTAGTAGAAATTAACTTGATGGAGTGCATGTGGAGAAGCTGTGCGTTTTGTTATATATATATATTCAAAAATCTTAAGTGCTTTAGAACCGTTAACTTGTGATAAAGAAATTACCAGGTCAGATGCTGGCGTGCTGCTTGATGCGTTACAATCGTTTCCCTTTCTGTGCTTTCTTGGCCTATGGGAATCCGTCCTTCTAGGAATTAACAACACACAGATCTACCTCCAAACAAAAGAATTGAGCTTACAACAATCTGATATAAAACTCGAGGCTTTGAAAGCCTCAATAACTTATGCCAAATAAATTTGTGAAGATCTTGGGATAGTCATGGAGCGTCAACGTCGATGTAGAAAGGAAAAAAGCTGATGGGTGGTGAAGAATCAAGAGATGCTGAATTGTCATACAAAACTGAGTTAAGAAGATAAATATTTTCTTCACTGTACAGAGTGATCCAATAAATTACTCTCGGATTTCAACAGCTTCATCTTCTTGCTGAGAAATATGCTTTACTCACTCCGTCAAATCTTTTGAATGACAAATACGAGTATCAACTAAATAATGACTACCAGTACGATGACATTTATAAGGAAGAGTTCCTCGTTGAGAGAAAAATACTTAAAGAGTTTTAATGTTGCTGTTACACAAGACGAAACAGAGACATGGAAGGAAGATCCCCTTGAACTTTAGCAGTTTATTAAAAAAATTCAGTCTTGGCAGCTCAATTCCAAATATTGTAATACTTCTATGAATTTTTCTAACAATTTCTGTTAGTGTTGCTGCCTGTGAACAGAGTTTTTCTAGATTAAAATTGATCAATAATTACTTAAGATACACAATGAGTACCTTACCGTTAAGAAATCTTGCCGTACTTTCTATAGAACAACAACTAAAAGATGAAATAGACTTCATTAATATCATTGACAATTTTTCTAACAGAAAAGCAAGAAAAATAACATTGTAGAATGTTGTAATTAAATTATTCACTTCAGAAATAAACAAGGTGTCTTATTTTTTTTCCTATGCATCATTTTGACTTTTGTCGAAGTATGTTTGTGTATTGAGAGGGGCGGCAAACTCAGGAACCGCCCTGGGCGGCACCAACTCTAGCTATGCCACTGGATGCTCCTAACCTATGGCAGTAGAGACTTCTCAATCTTCAAGTCCCAAATGCAACAAAATGAGTATATCATTACTATTAATTTTCTGGAGTGTTTTCAGAACACTATAAATATATGAAACCATAGTTTTGGTGTGATTCTGCACCATATTAGCCTATTGCTTGTTTACAACACACATTGAATGAAAAACAAATCAAACTTCAAGTTGACAAAGTTATATAAAATCTTATTTATTCTATTTTTATTTTGTAAACTGTTCATCTAAAAGAAAGGAAGAAAGGTTCTTAGTGTTAGTGTCAAGTGCTTGGTTTAAAGTATGTTACAATGAATTGAATTGAATTAAATTAGTTTTTAGGTTATTTCAAAAATGTTTTTTTTTCTCTCTACTCTTTGATTATCACACTTACATATTTGAATAAATGAATATTATTATTTAGCACCACGTCTTACTATTTGTTAGGGTTATACGCTTATGTACTAATTATGCTAATGGATTAGTAATTGAGAAGGTTGAATTTAGAGGAACTAACCCGCATTTGCTTGGAGGGAGATTGGAAAATAATTTAAGAAAAACCAACCCCAGTTCACCCAACCAAGATTCGAACCTCCCATCCTCAGCAGTTTAGCCACAGAGGCGGGTAAGGAATGAATACTATTTGATTAAAACTAGAGGTCTACATAAAAAGGTATGTTAATCAGCAGACAATACTTTGCATGCAGTTTTACTTAACTTTATGCATGGTGATATTACTCTATGAAGATAATTACAACTATATGGCAAGAGTAAAATAATGGAGGTTCCTAAACATAGCATAAAATTATCAAATTTATTCAAATAATTACAAACATATTTCCAGTTATTGTAGTATTGTAATGTTTAGTGCAACATAAAATGAACACACACAGAAATAACAATAATTAAAAGAGTAGCACAAAACATCTTGTATGAAAAGTCATTCTTAAGAGCTTTTTCTTGAACTCGATTAATAGTGCGTCTTCCATCTATACCTGAAACAAATAAAAATAATGAACATATCTTATATAAAATGTACAAGAGCTATCTAAATGTTATCAGTTGTAACAAATAAAGATAATCTTTTGAACAGGGAATATAATGAAGTCACTCAAAATAGAACAGGAATGATGTAATACTAAAAATAAAATAACTTAAAAATATTTTTCCACTCGATGCCCAATTTTTGTGTTCTAGCATTTACTTATTTATATTGAGTTTGAAAATGTCTAGACATGCAAATTGGACCTCTAATATTTGGCTTAATCTGTCAATGCTGAGCGAGTTATGAGGAATTGTACCATGCTAAAGATAATATTCACTCATTTTTTAAACTATCTGAATATACATTATAAGGCATTGGTTACTTGGAAGTATCTTCAGTCATACAGGATGTCCAGACAAACCATATTTCCCGACTTTTCCAGGTTTTCCAGAGCCAATTTCCAAATTTCCAGTCAATATGTATTACAAATTATATTACTAAGATCACAACTTAATGTAAAAATGTGTTTAGACACATACATATTCTGAAATTGCGTCACTCCATAAAGGGGTTAAAATATTTTAGTCTAAAGTGATGGGTTATTGAGTAGTGCGATCTAAGTTATATTTCTGTGAGATCATATTGATACATTAATAAATTGCCTTACACCACCAACAAAATTTAAAATTATTGTGAGACACATTCTTATTTAGTTTATTCTTCCTATGAGGTAATAAAATTCTCAAGCATGTGCATAAATAAGACTCAATTTTGTCTACAGACATGTGGTAGAAGGGTGGAAAGACCAACATGAAAATTACCCGTTCGAGTTATACGCTAAAATAATATGTTGACTTTGAGAATTGAGATTATTATGCCCAACTGGGACAGCTGTGTTCAAATATATTTGCGGTGAATATTGACTTGAAGAAATATGTTATTTTGACTATTGTGAATAAAAGTAGCGTTTTTGTAAGTGATTATGTAAAAAATCCAGAAATTTGATAAAATTCCCTGAACTTTCCCCAACCAAATTCCATGACTTTTCCCTGTTTTCCAGGTTGCTGGACACCCTGCCCAAGCCATTTATGGGTGATAGTTTTAATACAGTGAAAATCATTTGTGTATATATAATATAGATAACTCTAAGTATTTGAACCTTTTAAACTTGGGTTGGAAAAATAAATTCAAAAGCCATGGTGTTAGATCAGTAGTTTGGTATTGCTCTAACCTAATGAATACATCATTGTCTACCTTTTTTAAGTACACCTTACCCGTCTAAAGTCAGCAAGGTTTTTTTTAACACTGGGTCTTACCTCCCATTTGAGTTGTACGCTAACCAGTGGTTGACCTTGATAGCATTTCAAAGGTAAATCTCAAACGAGAATTGCAAGAATGATCTGGTGATCTATTGAAAGTATTTTAAAAAAATGATATGATAAAAGTTTAAAATAAGCCACTATAACTTTTAATTTGCAAACCAATGTTTCTATTTATAAATAGTCAATTTGGATGAATTAAATAACGAAATATACCTTATTTGACTTAAAAGCTACAATTATACAGTCAAGAAAAACATCTTCTCTCTTTATGAGGTATTTTGTTATATTTAAGGGAACAAACCCTATTGGGGCTGCTGGCAACTTTTAGAGCTCTGGTGAAAAAAAAAATAATTCATAATGTTCACGGTAGAAAAACTAGTAGTTGACTGAAGTGTAGGGATTACACTTCTAGTTGAATGACATGACCTTTCTCTGAAGTAAAGTGCGGACGTTACTAGGAATGTTAAGCCCAGAGTTGAAGCCATGGGAGTTGAATAACAGGAAAGGGGTTATTAGGAAACTTGCATTGGGTAAGGCCCATAAAAAATTCTTGGAATACCCATAACCCAGCTACAATTAGGTTGGACTGGCCCCAGCTACTATTTACAACTGTACTTTCTACCCCCGCTAAAATTAGAGTTTCCCTGGCTGCCATAACATCCCAGGCTGCTAATGGCTCAAATATGGTAGCTTGTTATTTATCCAAACCACCTCAAGATTAAACAAAATACTTACTCTTATCATGTTGTTCAAGATCTTCCTGCACATCAGCAATATTCAAGTGAACATTAAAGGTGGAGTTGATCAAATCAACATTTTCTTCGACATCTTCTCCAGGAAACAAGTGATCCGAGAAAGTGATACTATTATCACATAATGGAAAAAGAACACGTCTTGGCGGCTCATGCACCATCTTTTCACCTACAATTTTAATAACAACATATCAAAGTGAAAAAAAGTAATGAAAATATTAAATATAGAAGTTATTTATAATAAGACAGTGTAGAAACACTGTACAATAATGTAAAGTAATTGAGTGTGAAGGAAGCCTGCACTATCAATTACTTTATGCCAAACCCTTCCTTCACCTCTGACAAGACACATATTAATCACAATGTGAATGTGTGGAATGCCAGGATCATCGTGATTCAGATCCCATGTTAAACTGTAGGTCCTCAATTTCATCTCACCCCTGATACTGAAATACCCTACCATTACACATTAGCGTAAGTGCGTATTACCCGAATGGGTAGTTAGAGGCGGTGGTGGTTGTGGTGGTGATAATAATGATAATATTATAATTACTTTGCATTATTGTACAGTGTTTCTACACTGTCTTACTATACATTTCAATCCCATTAGGCAATAATTCAAATATAGAAGTTAAATTTACTGCACAAATAGCTTGTGTACTAAATTCATTTAGCTATGTTGTTATTAGTAAATAAGAACATATGAATCATGTATTGTTCATGAAAAATTATTTCTTTTCTGGATCATGTAACTTGATATGCTGATATATGTCCGATTTATCAAAGTAAAAAATAATATTTTTGGAAACAAATTATTGTATTTAAGTATGTTTTAAAAATGACTTTTGGAGAAGAGTGTTGAACCAGGATTGAAATAAATTTTAATGAATTTGTGTAAATGGCCATCATCCATTACCAATGGTAATTTTCACCAGTTATAAACAAATAATGTTGATGTAGATGAAGCTTTGATAACACTAAAATATTCCTTCAAAAACTATTGCAAAAACGTGTTAATAAAGGTATGGATAACAACATTTTATCTCTATTTGCTCTATCGGATTTGATTTGTTAATATAAATGCATGACTTAGTTTACTGGTCTTGCAATCAATAAAGGAGTAAATTATATTGGGTGTTCATGATTATGGTAAATATGGATTTACTCTTGTGCCTTGATAAGTGGTTGCAAAACCTTACTTATTATCAAACAATAAGGTTGGTTCATAGACAAGGTATACACTAGACCCAAGGTATCCAGGCTAAAATGGCTGTGTTCTGTGGGCGAGATGGAGTCCTTCCACACGGGTATCACTAGGTGCCATCAAGGGGCATTGAAAAAACTAATTTTAGACACAAACATCCATCACGACACAAATATCAATCGTGAGTCAATCGGCTGACTTCTACAAAGCTAGGTTCAGGTAGCAACCCAACCCTCTCTTCACATAATCCTACCTTACCAAGAGCCTACAAAGACCATCCATTACAATTACAATGGTCACTTTATGATGAACATGTAAAAGTGATTAACAACTGCACATTTGGAAATGCTTTTATCACTGAGCATTGACACTAGCAAACTAGCGAAGAACACAACCTTCCATAAGGCTGAATATCTGGTATATCCTCGTCTGTGGGTTGGGTGCACCATTTTAAGCTAGGATAAAATCAGGGTCCCTTGGGTTTTAGTCCATGTGTCTAACTGCTCAGCAACGGTGACTGTTTCACCATGCGAATCTTTCATTAGTATTTTTTTTTTATCTGGGAGTCTTTTGATTTCCAAATGATGAATACATTTACTAGTGTGGGATCATGATGTGCTTCTATTATTATGGTTGTTTATGTGGGACTTTCTTACATAAAAAATATGATACACAGTTTAACTAGCAGCTTAATAAAAAAAAATATTACAAATGTACCAATAATAGAATGAAACCTAGATAGTAAAGAAAAGTGTTTACCTTCAAATGAATTAATGTCCTCTTCAACTAATGAATGCCAATGCATATCTAATCTTCGAGAAAGTGTGCGGAGAATGTCACTTTTTACTGCCTGGAAAAGTACATTTCATTAATAAAAATGGTTTTGTGTAAACTGAACAGGTAGTAAGATGCCTCGGTGGCGTAGTTGGCTAACATGCTAGTCGTGTTGAGCTCGACCCCCGAGGATGGGGAGATTGAGGTTCGAATCTCGGTCGAGTGAACTGGGGGTGGTTTTTCCTAGATGGTTTTCCACTCTCCCTCCACGCAAATGCGGGTTCACTTCCTCTACATTCAACCTTCCCAATTCCTAATCCATTAGCGTAATTAGTAATTAAGCGTATAACCCGAATAGGTAGTAAGACGCGGTGCTAAATAATAATAATAATAATAGTAAGATGTTGTGGTAAAAAACATAATTTACTTAACTAAAATAGAGTAAATTCCTTAATTATTATGATTTATCGTTCATTCACAGAAATTGATTAAATTATCTAATACACCTATTAATAACTACTGTATATTATTGAAAGTTATATAATACATTTTAATACATAATATATATATGAAATCTATTAGATTTTGATTATTAGTAGCAAAATAAGCTCAAGGTACCATTTAATTAAAAAATATAATCAGTGTGTTATAAGAATTTAACACACTTGGAACTCTGACCACCTGATTTTATATAATTTGTTTCAAACCAAACAATATGTGTGTATCTATCATTAAGAAACCAAAACGGAAACATTCCAGAGAATTTTGGAATAATAAGTCAAAATATTTAAAAAAAAAAGCCTCAACATTCTTGATAAGACAAGGCTTTCATTTAGAGAAAATGATTGGGATATAATTTTATCTTAGAAAAAAAAGAAAAAAAAGCATATATGTGCTAAGAATTTAATAGTTTAAATAATATATGTAGAATAAATTTAAAGTATACTGATTTATATTAAAACAGTTGTTCAAGTTTATTTATTTTCAGAATTACTTTTAATCCTTATTTATTTTCATTAATTAAAATACTCGTTTCAAAAACTGGATGTAAAACAATGGTTGGAGAATTCTAATTTAAAATGCAGCATAGCCCTAAGGAAAACTGACAATTTCAGTATCAATAAATTGAAATATTTTGTAACATTTCAGAAACTCAAAAATTATCAAGGCTTGAATTTATTAATGTGCTTCATTCAATTCACACTTTTACTAAGAGTTTGCATAGTCACAGTATGTGAGAGAATAATAAATTTAGACATATAATGGTTTTTAACTATGGATTTTTTTAAACAAAATCCACTGAAAATGTTTACCACAAGCAGCTGACTTTATGTATCAGTTACTCCATTTATTAAACGTCCTTGATCTGACTAGCACAATAAATTATTTAAGTAATTAGCTTCAGAGCACACGTTTTCAATGTCCTAATTGCAAGTTGTTGGAGGGATAGTAATATAGCACATCCAATTGTCAGATGTGCAAAACTGTTTTTCTTTTTGTTGTAATAAACTTCACTCTACTCTTGACTAGTCTGTTAAATTGGATTTGGAAAGAAATCAGATTAAAAGCTCCAATTTACGATGGATTTTTTGTGACGTTAGATAAATATTTAAAATGTATTTATAATTTTAGTTTGGATTATGACTTAATAAGCTTCAAGTATATTGGCAAGATTTGTCTCTGTTAACCCCTGCTCTTGGGAGATCACCCCACCATTTTGATCAGTTTAGTAATATATTATATAAACATTAATTTATGTTTTGAATGAAAATAATTTTAAAAAAAATCTTTATATCACAATGGGCCAATACATTTTTGGAATAATTTAATATTATTTCCACGGTTATTTAGAGTAAAATTTTTTTTCTTCCACTATTTACTATAATTTTAGGTCACGTCATT
>CABFWB010000945.1:49358-70833 GCA_902151455.1 Timema bartmani
ATATAATAATTGTATTGTATTGGTTACTGCCGCAATTAAGTTAACCTGCCCAACAAGATGGAAAATTTTAGTTCCGTAATGTATACTTAGCAACTAATTAGATGTTCTGCTCCCTTTATACCCAAGCTGAATATTTTCTACAGATAATGTGGTTGGATTAAATCCATGGTGTGATAGGGGAGAGTGGATTATCCATGGGTTGTTATACCCCTATACCTAACAAAAAGTATAAGAGGGTGGGATTAGAATTCCTTGAAATATGTGTGATATTGTAATATTTGTGTTTCTAATCATAACTGGACGAATCAATCATATCAATAAATGTAGTCACTGCTGCACACTTATGATGCAAAAGCACCACTACAATATTGATGACTTATGACAACACCCTCCTCAGTGGCGTAGTTAGCTAATGTGCTAGTTTCATGTTGAGCTAGCCTGCTGAGGACGGGGAGATCGAGGTTCAAATCTCAGTCGGGTGAACTGGGGTAGTTTTCCCTAAATGATTTTCCACTCTCCCACCATGCAAATGCAGGTTCACTTCCTTTAAATTAAACCTTCCCAATTCCTAACCCATTAGCGTAATTAGTATTAAGCGTATAACCCAAATGGGTAGTAAGAGGTGGTGCTAAATAAATAAATAAATAATAAATAGATAATTGTAACAACAGACAACTGTCTTAGTCACAGCTTGAATTTAATTCTCTAGATCAGGTGTCAGCAAACTTTTTAAGCTAAGATCAACTTTAAGACTTCTAAAAGGTCCCACCATCATCCATCATTTCTCAACCATACTTTGGCTTCTATTTTGTGTATACATCTTACACATATGTTCCTTGAAATCAAATTTTCTCAAATACTTATGACCCATCCCTCTAGAAAAAAATTTAGAATAAATAAAATGTATATTTGAATTTTAAACTATTTCATTTTCATGTAACATTACCGACTTAAAAGTACTTATATACGAGTTTAGATGATTCAAAGATCAACTTTTATTGACGAAGTTTTCCTACACAGTCAATTGAAATTTACTGAGAGATCAACCAGTACCTGACTCCTGCTCTAAATCTATAAATAAGCCTGCATCAAGAATTATCAGTCTCATCACACAATCAGTAGTCACAAGATGAAATAAACATTAACAGAAATATCTATTGAATAAATGCATTTATTGGCAAAATCTTTGGTATTATGGAGGGCATTAATATTTGAAAATATTCCATGCCTACAAGCAGATTTCAGCTACTGTTTGGTCCAAATTTATTACTTTGGTATTACCACCATATTGGAATTTAAAATGATCTAGTAGTGAATCAAACACATTGAGTTACATAAGTGAATAATTATATAAAAGTAAAACACTTAATAACTTACTTCTTCAGCTTCTTTAACAACTGCATCACTGTGGATGATTACTTGGCTGACTACTGAGCCTTTGAACCATAATTCAGCCTCTGCAGAAACTGTCTTTAACCCTTCTTGTTCATTATCATCCTGCATGGGAGAAAGATAAGAATTAGGTATCCTTAAAAACAAAATAAGGAAAGAATTCATAGAATCAGGATAAATTACATCAAATTTAGTCCAATCAAACAGGATAAAGGTGATATTTCAATATATGAAACCCTAGTTACTATGAGGGAGAGTGAGATATCATATATGACATGTAATTTTGTATCGTTAGCCTATTTGAAGCTAATGAGCTACACTTCCTATGTGACCAACTCTGCTGCTCCCCAAACTGGCCAGTCTATGCAAGGCTCAAGCTAAAAAATATATTACTTAGAACAGGACTTCTGAACATATGGCACATGTGACTAAAGTGGCACGTAGTATCCAATAATGTCCAAAAGTTTTTTTGTTTTTATAGTCAGACTATCCTTGCTATTCTATCAAGTTCACACAGCTCTCTCACTGTGTCTGTTCCTTTTGTACGTTTCTATCCCCCTGCCCTGTACCTTCTTCCAAATATGGAGCTATATTATTAGCATTACTATCAAATTAATATTTTTAGACAACCTGGGAGTGGTCCGAGTGTTGACAGTTTGTTTCTAAGCTGAGTGTAACTTATAACTGAACATTTTACAATCCTTGCAATAAAACAAGGACTAATATACAGAAGGAAAAAATCTGAAGGCAATGACAAATATTTACAGTACTAGTAATTGGACTGTTTAAAAAAAATTGTCATAGAAGAAACCCAATTTGGATTCCGAAAAGGAAGATGAGATGCCATCAAAATGCAGAGAGAGAGAGAGAGAGCGAGAATTCTGGAAGTCAAAGAAGTGGTCTAAATTGTTTTTATCAAATGGTAAAACTTAAAAGGCTTTTGATAGAATTAAGCGGAAGAAACTGATGGAAATACTCAAGAATATCAGCATTAACTTGAGGGACAAAAGGTTGGTTGCAAATCTGTACCTGGGGCAAAGAGTGATGGTGAAGCTGAAATGATGGAGAGACCAAAAGCATCGAGATAGGAAGGGGAGGGAAGCAGGGATGCTGTTTTACAACCAGTCTGTTCAACTTGTATGGACAGTGGCTGGTCAAAGAAAGACTGGAGGGACTAGGCAGTTTTAGGATAAGACGGGTCGTCAACACAATAAAATATGCAGATGATCTAGCATTGCTGGACAAAAATAAAGAAGAGTTGCAGGAAATGATGGACCGGTTGGGGGAGATAATATCGCACAGAGATCAACAGAGAGAATTCAAAAGTGATGGCGATTTCAAAAATGAAGAGCCACTGAAAATCAAAATTGGAAACTCGGAGATGGAAAACATACAGTAGTTCAAGTACCTGGGAAGTTTGATGACAAAAGATGCCTACTGAACCAAGGAAATTAAGTCGAGGATCAGCATGGGCAAGGAAGCTTTCAACAAGAAGAGGTTACTGCTGACCAGCAAATTGAGTTTGTAACTGAGGAAGCAACTGATTAAATGCTACAATTGAAGCACCACGCTGTATGGAGCAGAAACTTGGACTCTTAGGAAGATGGAAAGGAAATACTTGGAGAGCTGTGGATTATGGTGCTGGAGAAGATCAGGTGGACAGAATGGGTGACAAATGAAGTCCTAAGAGTAAGTGAGAAGATAACTATTTTGGAAGTGATTCTTCGATACAAAGCAAACTAGATCGGACACATCTTTAACAGGAACTGTCTTCTGCACAACGTCATAGAAGGAAAGGTTGAGCGAAAGAGGAGCTTAGGAAAAAGGAGGATTCAAATATTAGATGACTTGAAGGAAAGAAGAAAATTCTGGGTGCTCAAGAAGGCAGAGGATAGGGTGCATTGGCAGTCTAAGTTGAATGACAAATGAATGTACCTATCGTAAGACACAACACCTAAAACTGATGATCATGATAGTAATAATGATAATAAAAATAATATTAATAATGTGTTAATATTTTTACTAGATCCAGCATAAAATGTATGCACTAGTTAATTTATTTTAATTTATTATAAACTAATTATTGGTCTTTTACTGTCACAAAGTTATTAGTTTGTTTCTTGTAAAGTATTAGTTATCAATAGTGAGCAGTTTCTAAAACTTTCATATTCTTAACAATTGAAAATAATTCCCTAATTGGAATACCTAAAAAAAGCTCTTCAACAATTGCTTAATCTGGCTAAGTGATATCTTTTTACAGTGACAATAACATATAATTATAATATATAAATAACCTAATTATATTAAATTTAATATATAATAATTAATGATCAGGAATGACCAAAGCAATCCATTTTGCTAGTCAAAATTTCTATTAAACACACTAAAGAATTTATATGAAAATTACCTGTATATTGGGAACACGCTCTAAAAAATGTGGGGCTGGGCAGATGCAAGTTACCAATTGAATCATTAGCCGTTTATGGTATAATCGGTTAAGCTGGTGATCAATTGGAATTTTGAACTTGATTATTTTAATATTTTGACCTTTCTTTTGAACTTTGTAGGTTAGAAGTCAGGTAGGGATACCTCATCAGTTTTAAGCTGGGTAGCAGACAACATGGTCTTAGTACTATTGCTTGGCAACAGGGAAGGGAATGACTTGTCGGGTGGAAAGGAGGAGGGTGAAGGGGGGGGTTGTTTACTGGTTAGGGAGGTGAAAATGTTTGAAAGGACAGTTTGTGGTGACTCACACTTGGCAGCCTTCAAGTGAGACAGAATGTGTGAGAGAAATTGCTTTAGAGTAAATTTCAAGGTCAACACTTTGTGAGCAACATACCGTAGAAAGTGTGAAGGAATGAGAAGATAGATTTAAGGGATGATCAAACAGAAAATCAGCACTAGTTCATGACTATTCCACTGCTCAAATAATTTTTCACTTTCACTATTGTTTGGTTAGAGTATTTTACTTAAAATATGAATAATATTGTTTGCTACTCGCCGTGGAAATAATTAAAACCAATAAAGAGAATCTAAGCCTTTGAATAATTTTGTGCTAGTTTTGAAATGATTTTTATAAATCATTAATAATTTATGCTCATAGTTTAGCATTTTGGATTTATATAGAAAAGGTCTCAAACACTCATCTACCTTGTAATTTGCTCTACCCCTTTTTCAAATAGTTACTACAGCATATTAAAGTTTTTTTTGGTGTGTTTATTCATTTTTACTAAGAATTTAATGAACAAAATTTGTGTATGTTCAAATATGTACGTGTGTTGTTTTGCGTACTACCTTTATAATATTGTTAAGAAAATTAACCAAATGATAGGCATCTTAGGTAAAAGCCCTAAAAACAACAGGTTCACCTCCTCTGAACTAAGGACTTCAATTAGATCATCGCAGGCTGGTTTTAGAGTATACTTAATAACTGCTAGAACAATAATATCACTAAATAATAGTGGTTCAAATGTTTGAGCTATTTCACCTAAATGATTATCCAATTTTAATTCAAACATTTCTATAAGATTTTAATTAATTTACATTTTAGTTTTATATGTACTGTAATACACTTTGGGGAAAAAATGAGAAGACTTTCAAGACCAGAGTCCAATCCATTGCTAAAGCGATTTAGTATCTATCAAACAATGTTTTACTTCATGAATGTATTTGATTATATAAGAGAACCATGAAATTGATTTATAGGTTTACATGCAAAATAATGGTGGCACTATATTCCCTTGCAGAGTTGCTTGGTTTCTGCTGATATTTATATTCTTTCTTCTTAGCTGGTACTTTCAAGTCTTTTATTGGAAAAGAATTATCTTTCTTTTGTTCATCAAATAAGAATGTAATGTTGGCAATTGATTTGTAGAGAGATGTCATAAAATCCTGGAAAAAAAAAGTGTTTGCAATGAAATGAATTTGTTAGGGTTAGAAAGGAGATTACACCTATAAAGGCAAATAAAAACATTAATTTAAGTTTGAATTAGATTAAAAAACACCTGGACACAGGATTAGAACCTGGGACCTTTAACTTAGTGTGCCAATACTCTATCCAAAATTCATCCTGTACATAGGGTCATTCTTCACTCATAGTTTAAAGTTGAGTCTGTGAAGTCATCAGCTACATTTGAGTAAACAAATGTTAAACAAGCTAAATTAAATTGATTTAAATGTGGTCTCCTCCAGACAGACAGTGCTGTAATTACAAAGATTTACAACTTGTGGGTTGATATTCATTGAAATATAAACATGTTCAACAAGATAAGTTAATGAACCTCAACTGAATTAACTTATTACAACAGTATTTTATTAAATGAACATAAAATTTATATGATAAAAATAGAGTGACCATGGTGTAGTATCTATCATGGGTAGGGTTTGGATTTATATTAAATTACATACTTTATAATGATTTTCAAATCTATGTCCATGAATATATATCTTCACGAATTGTGTTATTTTTAACGCTTTGGCCTAATTTTTTAAACAAATAATTTTGAATATTTTTATATTTTCCTTAATAAATACATATATATTTTTTGTTATAATATATATATAGTTAATCTTAGTATAAATATATACTTAATTTATCCTTTGGCCAACCAACAACAAGTATTCTAAGAAAATATTATGTCAGTGTCTAATGTCTCAGCTGTTTCTTAGTGTTCTTAGAGGAAAAGTTAAATTTTGTTTACTCAAAGGAACAACAATAATATAAGCTTCCAAAAGTATATACTGATACAATATTAAAAATTTGTTAAGAAATTGGTGAAAATTCTATATGGATATGCATAGATGAGACAAGTTCAACAAGCCAATATAATGCTTATCCTTTGGACTTTAAAAAGCGAGCCATCGTCTTCATTTCTGCTCACTACTGAGTGTCTGGAAAAATCTAACAACTCTACAATCTGAAAATATTCAATGATTCAATGATGTTATTTTGGCCTGATGGAATACAATATGATCGTGTTCGTCTACTTTCTCTCCGGTGAAACACTCTACATGATACATGTAGGAAAGGGATTACAAATACTGTACAGAAAGATGATATATGTAATATGTTTGGCAAATGGTGTGTACCGTATTGCAGAAACTTTGCAATCATTATACCCTGAAGTGAAGTGAGTCATTTCAAATGCGAATAAGGTTTTTAGAAGGTACCGAACCAAGTGACGTTGTTTAAACATGAAACATCTGGATTACCAATGCCACCACACCCTATTATAACAAGGTGGATAGCTTGGATATATGCTGCAACATACTATGCAGACAATTTTAGACAAATGCAAGAAAGTATCGCAATGCTCAATGAGGAAGACACCTATTTCATAAGTGAGGCAAAAAAAATCAATGTTATAAGGGAGTCTTTAAGCAGATTTAATTTACATCAAAGCCACCTTTTCGTGCCCGAGCATGAAACTTTAGGCAAAAAAATGTGCCTTTAGAGAAAAATATCCAAAAGAATGTACATCTTCTAATGCAATTATCCTGGGGAACATGCAAAGGTTGCAGTAAATAAATTAAACTTGGCCCATAATAAAAAATCCTGGCTACAATTAATTAAAACAGTTTAGTGAACTTTTGAGTGGCCGTAGACAGACCCCAACGAAGAATAATTTTCCCTGTTGCTAGTTTGAAATATGTTCCTATAATCTCATGTGATGTGGCCCAAAGTTTTTTTAATTTAAAAATGTTTTGGATAATACAGACAATCTTTTAAATTTAAAACACTTAAGATGTGGGTTGATGTCCATTGTAATGGTGGAAGTGAATTCATTCATGTGATCATTTTTTTATGATTACATAAATTAAATTCTATTTTTGCATGGTTGTATGTTCTTTTGTATTTATTTCTATTGCTTTGCAAAAAGAAGTAAATATTTTAATCAAATAATATTGGCAAATTTAAACACATCAAAAATAGCTACATATTATTTTGATTTTAAGAAAATATAAATCTGAGCCCTAATTATAGGTTTTAATATGAATATAAATATATTTGTTCTACATAATAAAACTTAACTACCCTGGGAGAGTTAGACTCTAAATACTTAAAAAATTATTAAATACAGTTAGCCCTCCTCCTCTTAAGATTTAATTCAGCCATTAAAATTCAAACTTTAACAAATCTTTCAGCACAAGTCGTGTTTACTGGAGTAAAATGGTATATTATTAGTTGTGGAATCTTCTAAACTAGCTAAAAGGAATAAACTAAAACCATTAACCCTAGAGCTAGTACAGTGGGGTATAAAGAATGCCAATCTTATATTTCTTTGGTGCCATGTAAAAAAAAGTATAAGTCAAAAAATGATCAAAATGAGTTAAGTCAATATTTACATTCTCCTTGGCCAGAACTACCATTTGGTACAGGTATTATAAGTCAAACTCAACCTTATTGGTGTAAAAGATCCATTTGATCTTTATAGTATAAGTACATTTGTTTTCTTTTAGTTGTACACATTTTAGTATAAGTCAAGTTACATTTTTTGACTTATACTCTTTTTCCCTGGCACCAAAGATTTGTTAGTATGGTAACACTGTCAGTCACCCAAAAAGTGTGTTATTTTTTTATTCCTTCAGTGTGACCTTAACCGACTTTTGGTATAGTTGGAATTAAATTAATTTAATTAATTGTCCCCAAATATAAGCCGTTTGAAGCATAAAATACCCCCACACCCGCCTAAGTAACACAATATTTATTATTTATCAAATATATTTTTGAAAAAATTTCTCCAATGTTTACTCTAGCACAGTCTAACTATTAGTTGCATATTTTGTTTTTTGTTCACCTATTTAAGCAAGACTCCTGGGTTTGATTATAGGTAATTCTATAAGTTAAAATTGGTGAATTTACTGCAGGAGTCCCAAGTGTTTTGCATGGCTTTGAAATAAGTTAGTTCACAAGTCGTGTGCTGACTTAGCAAATTGTATTTAGAAGGTGCATGTGCTCATAATATATATATATATATATTTACCTACTTTGGATGATGCCGCCGGCAGAAGTTGGAAAAGTATTCTAGGAATTTTCAAACAAGGGCAATGGAAGGTTCCTAATATTTAAACAATTCTTTTTACCCTTTTAATCTATAGTTTATGATTGTATTGTATATTTGTATCAGTACCAATTAGCAAATTAATAGCTCAAGCCATTTTTTTTTTTGAAACAACAGTAAATTATATCTTATTTAGAAAAAAGTTTCCTGTAAAAAAATTAGGGTCTTTTCTATTTACTCAAGACAACAATAAAGATTATAATCCAATTAGTTTTGTTTTATTTAATAAGATTTGTTTAAATTAACTCTAATAAAAACAAAACAAACAAAAACTATATCATTCATACACATATCAATAGTTCAATAAGAATTGACTGAGGTATTAAGTACCCCATGCGCCTGCTTTAGTTAAATATCCCAGCTCACTCAATCAAGGGTCAAGGGTCAAGTGATAAAAGTAATGACACCACTGTCTTTAACTTGATGGTGTATTATTTGACCTTTGATATGAACCCACTCGATCTGGTATCCTTTGTTAAATCACTGTATATGAACACTTGTTAACTTGAAGTAGCATTAACATATAAGTGGCATTATTCTATGTAGGTTTTTACAGTCATAGCTATGTATTTAAAATAAAGTTACATATATAGCAAGGGTAATAATTTATATTTCAATCTTTCAGTTGACGTGAAAAGAGTTTGTGTATTCTCCAATAAAGTGAGAAACCTATTTAAAAGTAAGAAATATGCCTTAAAGAACCTGGATGTTTCTGACAAAGCTTGCTCAAACTATCAAAAACACTTGAATTTCATCACTTTAAAAAAAGGTGAAGAGGTTATAAGTTTGCAGCAATATTTCTAATATTCACAAAGTGGGCCAAAGTTTATTGAAAAATTAAAGTACCTACTAAAGGCAGATTCAGTTGTGTCAAGTTTAACACAACATTATTAATTATTTAATGTAGGGGAAAGGAATGAGGAATGTAAGTAAGAATGAAGTATGATAAAAGAAGACCAGTAATTTTTTTATAAAAAACATACTAGGCGGAGTTTGGTCACAATGGAATCTTGACCACCTTAAGTCAATGTGGAGGTGAAAACAAACTGTGTAGCTAAACATAGTTTTTTAAAAGTGGAAAAGTCGAACTTGGTGGTCTTGGGGCAAAGTGCTCACTCGCCTCAGGACCTGATGATTGTGGATTCAAACGTAGCCAAGATCGACGGATTTTTCTTGAGCGATAGAAATTCGTAGCACAATTTCCTTCGGTGGAGAAGTAAAGCCGTCAGTCTCATATCAATTGTGGCATGAAAAATAACCCTGGAAGGTATGTGAAAACACTTTTCCCAGCAAAATTGATAGGTCCTTTCACTCTTGGTCATAGACATTCTCGTGTGTTGATATAAACAGTCAATTTCTATAGTGCATGTTGAATACCTCGACATAAATAAAAGTGTAAAAAATTACATATAAAAAATCAAGAATGTACAGATCATTTTTACAGACAATAAGGGAAAAAAGGAGAGGGGGGGTGGTTATGTCTGAAAATGTTATAAATGAGATAAGTGCAGAATCACCATCTCCACAATCTTATTTTGCCCTGGTAAATGGGGTTATGTTGTTTATAATTTATAAACTCTTTTTTCAATGCATCTTGGGTCAAAAGGGGATATCTTCTGGAAAAATAAAGATAACCAGCTTTTCTCCCTTTGAAATTAAGGTTTATTTTAATTATTGGGAGTTAGTTAACTTAACCCCATAGGTGTTTTTAAGTTTATGTACAAAATGAGATAAATCAACTTGTGCCCATTATATGATTTGTTATTTTGCTTTGACATAATTTAATTGGTGTTGAAATGACCTAATTTACTTTTAAATAATTCATGTTTATGTTTTTTTAAAATGGGACAAGCTATGAAAAAAGTTGTACAAAATGGGTTATGTTACTTGTTGTGAAAAACTATTTTTTATAAAATTTAATTGAGCAAAAAGAGTTTGATTTCTTAACAAAGAATAAAGTAAGGATTTTGATAGTTCTAATTCTAATATCACTTAGAAAAACAAACAATTTACTGATTTAAAAGTTAGGATTATTTTTGCTTTCCCAAAAAATAGATTTTTTTGACTTAAACCGGTTCGCGAGTGCCTGCGATTTTAAACTGCTAAGAATATGTCCCAAGAAGTATCTTATTAGCATAAGAATGACGATTCTTCCAGAAAAGACATATTTATACTCATAATAAAATGAAAAAAATTATATTACAAATTTTTAATTTTATTTAAAAATTAAAGCTTTGTATTTATGTATATTATGTAAAAAAGTGTAATGTTTTGAGAGATTTTAAACTTATTATTAGAAACCATTTTATTTGAAGATGTATGATGTGTCATATCCACGATTTGACGAATCTGAATATCTAATTTACCTGTGAATCTTGAATCAGAATCCAAATCTTGGAAAAAAAATTATGAACATTGAGCGGAAATAGAAATATAATGGAATAATATACAATATAAATAGAAACTAAATGATAAAATTCTTTCTTATGGCATTCATATATTCAGTTCAGTGTTGAATAATTGGTATGAGGTCTGGTTGTTAAGCTCATCCTATATCATTATAAATGGTTTTGAACCACCAATAAGCAGTATTAGAGCTCTAGAATTTCTCGCAAAAAAATAAATAAAAAAATTGTTATTTATTTGTAAAGATTGAACTTTTTTTTGTATTGCAGTGAGTGGAACTACATTATTAATCAAATTCGTAGGTTTAGGAAAATCTCAGGAGTACAGATTTAATTAATTTTTAATTCCACTGAACTAATATTAGAGCATTAGTTCAAATTAAAAACAAAGATGGTGATACAAACTTTTTCTAATTTATAATATCTTTATCACTCACCTCAAAATGCTCTTTTAATGTAAAGGGCAATGCTTCTCCTGGAATAGGCATTATTTCATTGATCTTGAATCGGCAATTAATGTGTGACCAAGGTTTAGGATGTTGCATTGGGACCCAAGAAACAGGTTTTCCCTTACTATCGGGTCCAAAAATAAAGCACTTATTCCTATTTAAAAGATCAAATTCATGTATTGCATTAAGAAATTATAGGATGCCAACATCCAAAGTTAAAATGATATAATAGTATTTTTTTAATAAAACAGTAATGAATAATAGATGTGCTGAACCATAATATTATGGTGGTTTTCAAGCTCTACACACATAATAACCTTCACTAAATTTTATTATGGTCATGAATGTGGGAATTTCCTCATTTACTGATGATAGACAATGTAGTAAAAAATCCCTTTATTGCAATAATATTCTTGGTGACTTTGTCTGTTTTCTTATATTCTATTTGTATTGTTCTAAAAGCTTGAAATGTTATAAATTAATGTTATGACTAATGCTCATTTGTACATATGAGTGTTGTACAATCCCATAAGAAATGTTCCAAACTATTTTTGATAAATATTAAGTCTCATCCACTTATTATCTTTAGTATACTACAAAAAATTAACTATATACCGTACTTGTTAAGAGCATCAGACACACTTTGAAATTGTGTCAAGTAAAATTTGGTAAAAAAATCCCGGCAAAAAGTTTAAATAAAATAAAAACTAGGTTGAAAGAATTGGCAGTAAAAAGCATTTTATAAAAGAGGAAGCCATTTATATTTGTTCAGTTATAGCTGTGTATGGTGTGAGCCGAGTTCCTCTTCTCAATATTAAGGTCGTGTTGTATTTTTCTCTCTTATTAGTACAGGCCTATATTTATCTTTCAGGCAACTTTTTCCAAATACAAAATTATCTATTCATTAAATATTGTTAAAAAAAAATTATATGACCTAGTATTCCAAATGGAAATTGTGAATAATTTACTTTATTGATAACTTGAGCCTAGAAAACAATGCTAAGAGTAGAAGTCACACAAAATTTTGAAAAGAAAAAAAATCTACTTTTTATTAATTTTTTAGTGCAGATCTTCAAGCTCATTAAGCCAATCATATTTCAATGTCAATTCAAAACAGTTAGTATTACATCAAAATAAAATACATAAAATATTTAACTGATAAGGTTGAATGAAACAATGAAACAAGTTTTGCCAAAACAAAATTATCCCTTTTTTTTCCTGGGAACTAAACTTATTTTTCTTCAATCTATTTAACTAAATGCTAAGTTTTAAATACTTTTAATTAGCAGCTTAAAATTTCAAAGTCAAATAAATTAAAATAAAGTCTTCACATATTGATTATTTAAAATTATTCCAATATAAATAGTTTATATTTATTTCTAAAGTAAAATGAATAACAGATAAGCTTAGAGAAATTAAAAAAATATATTCTAAATTAAGAGTGAAGATGACTTCAACAAAAATAAAAGGTTATTAACGTTAGCGTAACTGTATGATAACAATAAGTGTCCAATTCAACTTCGCACATATTTAAAAACATTCAGCAGTTTCAAATTACTCACAATTCACCTTTCAATAGCAAAAGGAATGTCGAGTAAATTGAGTTATTTTATCTATTACTAGAAGATGTAAAATAAAATAGTGAGACAATGGATACAACCATTGGACCTTTTAATACTATGCTAGGCTTAGACCCATCTTTGCTTAGGTAATGAATTAAGAACTTTTTTTTATGCTTGCCATTTATGTAACTAATTAATATACTGTGAGCATGTAAATTTATCAAGGACTGAAATAATGTTTCAAGATTTTGTAGTTCTTAGTAGTTTTATCTCTTTACATCACTTCTAATTAGAAAATGTTTTAAATTTTATTTTTAACAATGTGTCTTACTACCTATTCGAGTTATAATATGTATATGTACATGTTAAACTTCTATGTTAGGGATGAAGAAGGCTGAATTTAGAGGAAGTGCATCTATATTTAAATTGAGGGAGGGTGGAACAAAATTTATGAAAAATCATTTTCAGTACACCCAACAGGGATTTAAAGACGAATTTACTCATCATAGAAAGTACAGTCTATTGCAAAAATGGCGCCTTAAAACCATGCAACAACCAAATCGGGTTTAATGTTTTTAACACATATGTAGGCATGCCAGAACACAACATGCAGAGGTATAAGAAGATTTCTGGCAGTATCCATCTAATGAGGCATGTTAGTGTCTTATAAAAATAGCTGCCGAGTTTCTCCTGAGTTGCGGTGTCAGCATAATTTATATCAAGCATCATAAGCTAAATATTTTCACTAAATAAGAAAAAAATGCCAATATTATGATTTATACACTAAAATACTTACTTTCCTGTTTGGCTGTTCTTGAAGTAAACCAGTATTTCAGATGCTGGATCTCCCCCATACATTATTGGTTTACATGACAATTCATTCCTGAAATCCATTAATAGTTTGTTCAACGGGAACTCACGGTCTTCGAACACATCCACTGAGCCCATAAAGAAGAATCCCAGCACATTCAGACCACCTGGTAGCATCTGTGTGACCTGAACAAGAGGTATTTCATAGTTAGACTTAGACTTGGTATGCAAAGTGTGATGCTATACTAAATGAAGGACGACACCTACATATATCAGAATGGAATAAGCCAATTTCATATGCGAAACTGGCCCATTCTATGCGATTTTATGTAGGTAATGTTTTGTATTTACTATAGCGTCACACATGAGGCTTACTAAGACTGACTATGAAACTGGCCCAAAAAAGGAGTAAATTATATTTGGATGCTAATATTTTACTTTATTCACTATGCCATTTAACTACAGTTAGTACACTTGAATATTATAAATAAGTAGAATCCAACATTTCTCTAATCCAGACGGTGACCTGGTGGTCTAGGGGTAAGGTGTCAGACTTCTGTGCTGAGGGTCCGGGGTTCAATCCTCGGTCCCGGCACAGATTTATCTGATTACCAAACCCTTCCTTCACCTCTGACAAGATGTGTATTAATCACAACTTGTGAATGTGAGGAATGCCAGGCCTCTACCGTGGTTCGGATTCCACGTTAAACTGTAGGTCCTCCATTTCATCTCACAATCACCCTACCATTACACATTAGTGTAAGTGAGTATAACCCGAACGGGTAGTAAGACGCGGTGCTAATAATAATAATAATCTAATCCAGACCTAAAATCAAAACCTAAAATTTTATTTTTAATCCTTTAATTTATGAACCTATTTAATTTTAGTGAAAAGTGCTAGTTAAATAAATATATAATAAAACTTTATTTTGTTTAAGAAATTAGCATAGTGCATGACTTAGGTTTATTGAAAAACATTTGGTGACAGTGAACATTCATTATCCATTAATTTGTCATATTATCTACAATACACACAGGTGTGGGTACATTTCCTCTGGATTTGACCTTACTCATCCCTAACACATTAGTGTAATTAGTAAAGCGTATAATCTGAACAGGTAGTAAGACGCAGTGCTAAAATAACTGACACTATATAACCACTAATCAAAAATTGTGGGTGGGTACACTAGACAGATGGAGAGATATAATTGACACAAATGATGAGTAATTATAAATTCATCATAATAAAATGTATTATTAGCAGAGAAAAATAAGCTATTTTAAAATAATTTTAAAGTAGTAAAGAACGAGATTGAACTTAATTTACATAATGAATCATGCAGTATAAGTTTGACTCAGTCTTGTCGATGAAAGCAGTAAAATTGAGACTTACCTCTTGCACATGTGTTTTCATCACATTACTTTTGAGGCTATACATATTTTTGGAACTTGATGAAGCATCACCTGCACCATCTTTATATTTTGCTGCCTTCTCGCCCTGCTGGTTCTGTTTAGTTTCAATAATATGGAGTAAGTACCATGAATTTAAGGAACGCTGTAAAATAATACATACTTGCTTTAGTGTTAATGTTTTAATAGTTGACCAAATTGAGGACATCAATGATATACAAAAGCTGTTAAAGCTACTATCACATATTCTTGTTTTATTTTTTTATTTGTTAAAAAATACATTGTCCAAAGAGCATAGTAACTGAGAGGTGTCAATGTTTTTGAAATTATAAATAAAGTCTAAAAAACATATTTTCTTTTAAAATATGGGGGCAGTGTTTTTGATGGCGAGGTTGAGAGGCATTGGTCTATAAGTCAATTAGTTAGAATGTTCCCAATAACTTATGGTGGACAAATAAAGAGGGCCTAGCTTATTCATATACTGCTTATTCCAGGAAGTGTTGTTTCTTGAAGTGCTAAAACCCCAAAATTAACAAGAATTTTACCACTAACCCAAGGATAACTTTAAGGTTAGGGATGTTCTAAAGTAGTAGTTTTACCTCCCTAAGTGGCTCATCATAATGTTTGAGCTAGTTTGAGAAATGTCTACACTTAAAAATACAGATAGGATTTCCACTATTTTAGCTCACTATGACTTTTTTTTTTCATTTAGTAGAATAACAAAGTACCATGCCAGGTAAAGAATTAACTACAGTCTTTGCATGAAATTCTATTATTTATCTTTAATATTAGTGGTTGAAAAATTCATATTTAATTACATCACGAGTCTTAGGTTAAACTTTATTGAAGCTTTTCTCAACACTTTTGTCTCAGTTTTTCTCAGTACTGTAACTGTAATAATACTGTGTTAATTTTAATATTTTAAAGTTACAAATATAAGATTGTTCAATCGCCCCCAGAGACCTGCTGATATGAGACTTAGAACAAGTAGTTTAGTTGGAGTAGAATAAGAGCTAATCAGAGGATACCATGGATCACCTAGTCTAATGCATCACTCTCACAATAGACTAAAATGCTGATGAAGGAGAGATTGTGGTTAGATCCAGGTCGGGTGTACTGAGGGTGGTTTTTCCTAAATTGTTTCTAACTCTCTCCCCAGGTGAATGAAGGTGCACTTCCTCCTGAAATTTATCTTTCCTCATCCCTAGCCCATGAGTGTAATTAGTACATAAGCATATAATCTGAATGAATAGTAAGACGCGGTGCTAATACAATGTTAAATAATGGTTTTGTCATTTATGTGTGCGGTTAGCATTAAATTGTCATAAAATAAAAGGGTTGGTTTGCAAAATGATTAGCGTATATAAGATTTCCCTGATAGATCTCAAGTTAGTTCGGTTTTATTACGTGTCATATAGAGCAAGACATATCTCACAGGCTCACTTGTCTTCAATACCTTTATAAAACTATCTAACATGAAGTCTTATACAAAAAATAAATAAAAAATAAAGTAGTTTAATTCTAGTGTGTAAATAATTTTGAGCAACAAAAATTTACTTAGAACTATTTAAAACTGTGGTAAGTTTTCACTTTAAATACTACATATACATACATACATACATACCTAATCACGCCATTCCCTTACAGGGTAGGCAATAAACTGTAAATATAGCTCAAAAACCAACTTCGCACTTAATACATCCTCACTAAATTTCTCCACACTTCCCTATCCTTGCATACTTCCGTTGCTTCAACAATATCCATAAACAGAGTCATACATGATTTTTTATTCTTAAGACTCTTAATGTTTCTTTTTTCACATATTTATCTACAACATTTAGCCACGTCTTACATGGCTTACCCCTTCCTTTTGATCCATACACTTTACCTTCATATATTTGTTTCATCACTCGATCCATACTCATCCTCTCAATTTGCCCAAACCAGTGTAAGACACTTCTTTCACATTGACCTATTGGATTCTCTTTCAAACTACACTCCTTCAGCACCCATTCATTATTGACTCTGTCCATCTTTGCAATAGTCCACATATATCCAACTACTCTCTGAGATGCATTCGCTCGTCTGTCGATTTCACCATCTATCCTTCCATTTTTACTAAACATTCTGCCCAGATATATAAAATCATTACCTTGTTCTAACAGTTTTCTATTTATACTAAGTTGACAATCATTTCCTGATCCGTTCTTATCAAAAACCTATACCTCAGTTTTGGAGACATTTATACAAAGCTCCATTCTGTCTGTCACCACACTCAAACAATTTAATGAATTCTGCAAGTCACTTTCCTTCTCAGCCATTAATACGGTACCATCTGCATGTAACAACACTCTCAAATTCACAATGTCTAATTGTACACCAACCACGTCTTCACAAGCATCCCTCATACACTTACACATGAAAACATTAAACAACCCTGGAGATATATCACAACTTTGTCTACCACCCTGTTCAATGTCAAGCCACTCGCTCAAAGCTCCATCTACCCTAACACACACTTTACTTCCATCATACACCACCTTAATTGCATTTACTAACCATGCATCCACACCACACATACTCTCTAAGAATATAACATAATCCTATTCACGCAATCGCATTGTTTCTCCAGATACACAAATGCAAATAAACTTTATTTCTTACTGCCAAACATTTCTCAATCACTTGTTGCAATGCCAACATCTGGTCCATGCAACCTCTACCTGGCATGAAACCACATTACACAACCCAAATCTTGCCCACGGTTCTTTCACGCACTCTCTCAAAAACTTTGTCTGGAATACTCAACAAACTAATTGCCCTATGATTCTTACATTCACTCTTTCTGTCTTTGCCTTGATACCTATTATGCTGGAAAAGGTATTTTCACATATTGTTCAGGGTTCTTTTACATCCCACAACCAACATGGGGCCGATGGCTTTACTTCCCCTTCAAAGGAAGTTGTGCTACAGATTTATATCGCTCAAGAAAAATTTGTTGACCCCAGCTGGGTTTGAGCCCACGAATATTGAGTCCTGAGGCTAGCACTTTACCCCAAGGCCACCGAGGTCGGCCAAGCCTATTTTAAATATACATTAATGATTTTAAATACATAGCATCAAATAGCTATTGTAGAGCAATGAGTTTGAGAACACTAATACAGACAAAGTATGTAAAAATTACTTTCTTTCTCTTATTACAATATACATTATTTTATTACTAATATTATCTATTACACACTTTTAAAGAATATGAAGAATCAAATAATACTAGACATAGACCTACTGGTAACAATAAAAAGTAGCCTATACAAAATAAAATTCACCTAAACCACACAAGAACGTAAATATTTATGACCATGCTATTGTGAGTTGTAGTCTGATTATGTTCCTAGTTTCAATATCTATGATACTATCTATTTTTTTGGTGATGTTTTAAATGGATTATTTTACCAATTTATTAATTGAAATTTTAATTCAGTAACACATGGAAGATTATAAAAGTTAGGTTAAGTTAGCTAAGGTAGGTACAGTGATAGAATAATTATAAATAATTGCTTATTTTAAAAATTACATTGCCTAGTAAACATTTAGTGATTTTTTTAAAAATATAAAAGGTACTGCTGGGTTTTGTCCACAAACATTTTCTAGCTTGATGAAGTTTTTGCACTAGGCCTCTATTCCTCATAAAAATTATTATTACAAAGATTCTCAATGTGGCTAGCCTATCTAACTGTATGAAACTTTTTTTTAATCAACACATCCTACTACCTGTTCAGGTTATTTGCATACTATATGATAAATTACTCTAATGAGGTAGGGATGAGGAACGACCCGCATTTGAATGGAAGAAGACTGGGAAACCATTTAGGAAAAAACACCCTCAGTAGAGCCGACCAGGATTCAAACTCCCATCATCTGCAGACCAGTCTGACACGAGAATGGCACCTTAGACTGTTCGGCCACTGAAGCGGGTATGAAATGGTTTGATTTTATTTTAGTGAATTTGATGACAAGTTACAGTATAGTAAACTTTCCTACAAGTTGACATGAGATCATTCAAGTGATACGGAATGTAGAAAGAAATTATATTTAAGACTCCAAAAGAATTAAGGGGGATGATGCATAAGAACCTTATTATATAACACACTGTGTATTTCATTTAATATATTAAATCATTAAAATTTAATACTATCATTATAGGCCTACTTGCAAGGAAATGGTGAATCCAATGATAAGTTACTAAAATTATATTTATTTCATATTATTTATTTTTGAAAGATTTAGACAACTCAATAAAGCCTAAGTTCAAATGTAAACAAACTACTAGACCAACACATTGTTTGATTCATGATCCCTTACGATATAACATCTTACACTACAAAAGTCAAAGAGGCTAGCTTATTTTGTGAATATTAATCGAGATTCAGTTATTTACTAGCAAATGGGTCAGTAGTAAGATTAGCGGAAGGTTGTAAGGAACTTAATAATAATATGGGGGCCTTTAGCCTATATTTTATTAACCTTAAATTATATATTTATGTATTCCTTTATGTCAATATTTTACTTTGGGTGGATAAATTCTGGTCAGTGTGTCCACTCTACAACGTTTTCAGTTCAGGTCTAATGTAGTCTTGTGTGAGTTTGCTGGATGTTATTGGATGTGCAAGAGTGTTTTCGTTTGGATAAGAAAAGATTAGTTAACCATGTTCAAGAAATTCTTCTGTTGCAAAAGAGTGAGAAGTGTGGTTGCTGCAGAAGATTATTATTAATTGTCTCTAAAAGCTTATAGTTTAGGTGATGAGATTTTACAGATTTTTCAAACAATATTTTGCCTTTGGTGAGTTTGGTTTTGATTTGTTCACTATAACAAAGTTTTGTAATAATCTCGAATTTATTATAATTGTATTCTCTGCATTTTTGTGAGTGTACTGCTAAGCCTAGGCCTGGTATAAATGTGATTTTCGAGTTTTCTAGGAAAAAATCCCCTAAAACATACTGTTCTTAGGTTTCGTCTATAAATTTAGGACAATATTGATTTAGAATTTAAAAAAATTTGTAAGCCTAGGTTGGATTTAATAGGATGAGTTGTGTGTGTATCGTACCGATACCGTTATTATTTTAATCACATTTGGCCAGATTATTATTTCCAAATTAAAGTACGGTTTTTAAATATCTATACATAATGGTGGAAAAATCTTTTTGAAACAGAGAAGTGTAGACTAGACGCTGAACTTAAAAACTACATAGCCACACTCCTATTGAACGCTTGTAAACAATATGAGTATAATTATATTATACTTACTTGGCCAACAAATAATCCATTAGTGCAGTCGTTAGACCTACTCAATTTCGTCAACGCCGGTTCTATTAAAGAGCTTACTTCCAAATCACACATAATTACTTAGTTGTGTGATTAGTGGAAGACATATATTTAAAAAACAGCAGCCAAAGGAGTTCCACATACACTCAAAAACTTTTTTAAGCCAACATAAGTTTGCTAATAGAATCAAACAAAAATATTGTATTGTGAGCAGGAATAATACAAGGATGACAACCACCTAAAATATTTCCCTTTTTACAAGAAGACGCACTAAAGAGAATAGGATAGTCAAGGTCTTACATTGATCTCTATAGTATAACTGGATGGACATACAAATGCACATTCCAAGGACAAAAGCGTGACGCTCAAGTGTATCGTCTGCTACACTGAGGGGGGGAAAGATTTAACGGTTTCTTTAAATGTTCTTATGCGAAAACATGTCTCTGATGAATAAAAGTGTTATTGTTTGAAAATAGTGAAGTATTATACCATACTTTCCTGAAGAAACATTTACATTAAAGGATATACAATCCAGTTTTACAGGTAATACTGTACAAATACGAATAAAACCTTATATATTTCAATTTTTATGTAGTTATCATCAATGTTGTTTAGGCTTAGTTTATATTCATGCATAACTCATAACTAATAGTGAATAGCGCATAGTGTATAGTGCACAATTCATAAGAAAATTACTAAGGTTTATAATGCAACGTAGTGAATAAGACATTCATAACGATTGTCATTTGTCATTGGTCTTCAAAATAATTTACATACTTACAAATATAATACCCTTGTTCCCTTTAACACTCCAATTTTACTAGCTGTATTATAATCTGAGAGATAAATATTGGTACTGTTTACTAAATAGTATTAATCTGAATTTATATATTTAGCATTTAATGGCAGACCATCTAGAATTGCATTTCTGGCTTTTTATCATCACGGGTAAATGAATTTTATAGAACCCATCCTTCTATATTTAATAGTATGTTTGAATTATTTATCTTCATTTGAGGACAATCTGGTTTAGTGGTTGAATGAAATGAGGCTAGAGTACAAG
>CABFWB010000945.1:71881-103744 GCA_902151455.1 Timema bartmani
ATTACATTTGTTTGAATGACACACTTTGTGTAGAAGTCTTACGTTCAAATGATAATTTAGGTTATTGGCTTGTAGGAAGTACAGTATCTTATAAACCCGGATTTTAGTAATAATTCCAATCTGTAAGGCTTTATTTCGTACCAGAATACTATCACATATATAATATTTTTGTAGGATGAACGGCAATTTATAACAGAAGTATAAATTTCCTTCTGGAAGGTCTTTTATCCTAACTAGACACAAATATATGGTAGGATTCTGGTACGAGATAAAGCCTTAAAAGTAAGCTTCCTTCAAAAATCATCGTACATATTAGGCTACATCAACTTATTTAAAGAAAAAACTAACTAGTTTTGAACTTTTATATGCTCTTCAAAGCTTTAACTAACATATTTATTTAATTTAACCACTCTCGCATTGATGTATCTCATATATTCAATCAAATTAATGAACGATGTCAAAATGCCACATTGCCTTGTATGGGTGAAAGAGAGAAAGAGATACCCGAAAGTTTCTTTCTCTCTTACCCAATGGTATGCAGACGACAGCTCGAAAATTTCAGCCACATATGTCCATCCAGTTATAGTATAGAGATCAATGAGGTCTTAGCACTACTAGCGCTTTGAGTGGTTTTGCCCATGATTAACAGGTTCTTCTTAATAATACCTTGGTAACATAGTTTAAAAAAATATTTATTTTGTGGTATTTATTTAATACTAGATGGCGTACCCGGTCTTCGGACGGGGAATCTATAAAGTAGCATTGTTATTTTTTGTTTATAAAATAAACCACATGAAATACTAACCAAATCTTAAATTATGTTTGAATAGTGATTTGTTAACGGTTTAAATTGTAATACAAAACGCGAAAGTAGGCTATCTTAATGTCAACATAGATATAAAATCTAAACTTACTTTAAAAGCTTATATAAGTCCTTATCTCTTGAAGATTAAGTTATAGCTCTTTATACACAATACTTTTAACTTTTGACTGATGGTGGTTGTAAAAAAGAAAAAATAGTGTCACAGCATAAATAGTTCGTTGTCAAAGAGTTGTAATTATTAAATCCAATAAAAAGTATTTTAATTTTTTTTTACCACATTTATCCCGTTTTACCTTTTTTTTAACCCCTTTCACCCTCTTACCACATTTTACCCATTTCGTCCTTTTGGCACTTTTTAGCCCTTTTTACCTTCTTTACCCTCTTTACTCTGGAGTAATAAACTGTTTGCCAAATTTAAGTCAACTGACTTTTGACAAACTTAACAGGGCTGATTTCTTAATCGAAATCCATATAAGGCCAAAATGATCTGGCACTCCGCTCCTGGGTGATTTGAGTCTCGGAAATTGAAAGTTGGGTTTTCAATCTTCTGAATAGGAATATACATAGGCGTATATAGATCTAATTATAATAAAGCATTATAACTTTCTATATGGTTTTTAATGTGTAGAAATCGTGTAGTAATTTATTTTAACTTTTAAAATTTGTAAAGTGACCAGAGCCTTGGTGATTTAAAAAAAAGTTTATATAGCCTTACTTACTTCTTACTCTATGGCACTTGGAACTCAAAAGTTCATTACTGCGCTTTAAAAAGTATGCCATTTATCCCTAGCTTGATCTAGTTCTATCCAGTCCACTTCATTACACCCTATTTCTTTCAGATCCATTCTAATATTTCCTCCCATCTGCGTCTATGTCTCCCCAATGGTCTCTTACCATTGGGTTTTCCAGTCAGTACCCTGAACAAGGTTCTAAATTAAAAATCATAAACATAGAATCTAGACCAATCAAGAATTGTATGAAACTTCTTTATCATTCACAAAAAAGTATTAAATCAACACACCTTAAAATATTTACATTCTGCTAGTTATTTTACAGAATAGAAAATATTATAAAACAACAGCAGATAGAAAGAAAAGGAAAAATACAACAACAGCAATTTGAAAATCAAACCCGAGTAAATAACTTACCATCAAAATGTTTACCAAAAAATTTAAAAATCCTATAAGCCAATCCCTAATAGGCTTGTATTCGATCTTCCAAAAGTAGTAACAATCCTGTTAGAGCACACTTTATCGAAATTGTCAACTCCAAAACATTCCTGATAGTCCAATTTATGCATATATATATACAAATTGTCTATCTATCTATATATATTTATAATAATTCCACCCTTTCGCACTGACTCTTCTGTAATGCTCTTTATGACTAATGAAATAATTTAACCTTAACTTACTCTTTTTTAAACAAAGTTATTTGATATGAATCACCCTTGCTTTCTACAAGAAACTAGAGCTAAACATCCATTCTTCATGTTTTGAGGTAAATAACTTTTAATATGTTTCTTCCTTGTTAAAATTCACTATATCTCTTTATCACTACGAGGTCTATGTTCACATTCAACCAATTCAATTCCACAATTTATTTAATTACTATCTTCCTTAATTTATTCGCTCATCTAATTTCCTGATGATGGTGTTAGCATCGAACAAGGGTGGAGCCAGTATTTTTGTGGGGGTGGGGTTGTAGGATTTTCGTGAGGGGTGATGCTTTCACGGGACCGGGTCGGGGGAGGCTCCTGCTCAGGAAATTCTGACGAAAAAATTCTTCAAGCGTTGAGAATAATTTTTTTAATTATATTGAAAGTTTGACAAAAAACCTGCATTTTTGTTAATTACATTTTTATATGTTAAAATGTAAATAAATTATTGACAGTGATTGACACACAAAACATCTAGCTAGTGTGAGATATTACATGACAGTACAATTAGTAGTGAGTATCACATAGATTTAATCGGTTTAATTTTTAATTATCATTGGTTATACTAACTAAAAAGTTCTTGAGGGGGAGAGGAGCGCCCCTGGTACTGAAATCAGTTGAATTCTTATACAAGTATACGACTCTAATCTCTACCTGTATACCTAAGAAGCAAGGGACCAATCAATACTCATGATATGGTTTCTGTTTATTTTTTACGTTTATAGGACCATCTTAAATTAATCACATAACAACAACTTTAATTTCAATATTTAGCAAGAAAAATGTTAACTTATTATATCTTATATTTTATCTTATTTATTGTCATTCAACCTTTAATTTTTTGATCCAATTTCTTAAAAGACTATTTTCAAATGTAGGCCGTAAATTTACACCTAATTCTTATATTATACTTCTAAAACCATTTTAAGCGTAAAAAATTAATATTCCCTCAATGTTTTTGTAACTAAGGTGTCACATTTAAAACATTATAAGTTCCCACATTTCACTAGTTTAAGAAATGATTATTTGTAAAACCTGATTAGTAACCAACCATTTGAAATCATTACTTTCATTATTAATAGGCCTATAGACTCTCCTTACAACATATTTTTATAATGTTTTCTAAAGTGTTAAAAAAACAAACCACTAATAGTTTTTTTACCGAATGTAGGCCTATTTTCAATATTTGTGTAGATTCAGATAAGTTAGTAGGGAATGATTTGCTTTACTGAAGATCTGGAATAAAAATGTTTGTTGGAATAAGTTGTTTGCTACACATTTAAATAGTTTTGAGCATATACTAAAATCTTGAAATATTTTATATAGACTAATATTATAAATAAATTATCTTTTTAATTGGGTCCAAAGTCACAGGAGCCAAACATATAGAGAGCAGCAATTTAAATTTGTATTTTTAGTGAGGGAAAAAATGCTAAAGAATTTATTAAAATAAAAAAAAAATTAATTAGGTTTGATTCTCAATCTAGTTTAGATTTTACATTTTATTTTTATTTTTTCGTAGATTTTTTAAGACTTAAAAACTACTCGTGCTCATCCCAAAAAGTAAAGCCTGTGGTTAAATATGGTCTATTTTGATGTGTGTGTTTAAAGGAAAATTTCAAGATCTTTCTTAAAATTTCTTACTCTTTAAATAGTCAGTGAAAGTACTCTTAGGCCCACTGTTTCAATATCGAATTAAACCACTAGTTAACTAAGCTGTGGTTTAATATAACCCCGAGTTAAAACTTCAGGTTAACGTAGTTTACTGTTTGAATAGCTTTTTATGTGGAGGTTAGTTGACTTGGAGTTAATTTGTTGAATGCAGAGGTTGGTAGTATATTTTTACTCAAAAGTAACTTGACAAAAAAAAACGTTAGTAGAAATGGGAATAAATGAAAGCTGAAATACGTTTATAATCATTATCTAATTTATTTTTAAATACATTTGCGAGTCTTTTGCATGTTTCAGACACATTTTACTAATATACTGTGTAATAATATTCCCTCCAAAACTATTACATTATTTTAAAATCTACTTAATAGATTTAATTATTTATTTTATCCTGCTTAAGAATAAACTAGAGTGTTTAAAAAAGGGGGTGGATGGTGCGCAAAAACCAGTACATATAAGGCACTTTTTTATATGAACTAGTCAATAAATTATAATTTAACGTCATCCTTCTACTCAAAAGGATATGGAGAATCGATTTAAGCTAAAACCAAAATTAATAAAGTTATTTGTTATGATAAACAACTAAATCAAAACTCACCTAAGTCACGGGGTATTGCCATATCGCTGAGCAGGATCCTAATATTTCAAGAAAAACGTATCAATAATGCTTGAAATATTGGGTTTTGACAGTTTGGAATAGTTTATGATAGTAAAAAGGATTACTAATTGCATACTATAATACTTTAATAACCCGGTAGTTACCATAACTTAAACTTAGATAACTCAAATTAAAATTTCTAACATCAGTTTAATATCTACGTTTCTATATGGTTTTGGTGAGTTGTTTAAATGTTGCAAACACAAAAAGGTTTTTGAATAATTATAATATGAGTAAGGTATCATTTGATTCTCCGTATCCTTGGGAGGGAAATTATTGTATACAATAATTTATTACTTGCTATTTTGTATGAATAAAAGTGGGTTATATATACCGGATTTTACGCACCATCACGATATAGGTTTCCACAGCGGTTTGTGAATATTATTTTTTCAACGACAGGGTTCAGGTTTTAAGTGAAACTTAAACTAGTGTAGGCTATGTAATACAATTGGACCTTGGTATTTATGAGGTGTTAAAAAAAGGAATAAAAAATTCAAGTAAAATTTGTTTTTCTACTGAATCATTATTTTATGTGTTAATGTTGATTTGTTTAAACCACTAGGCCTACTTTATTTATATTTAAATAGGCACCAGTTGGGCGTGAAATTTTTTTCCTCAATAACTGGGTTCAGGCCTCAAGTGAAAATTAATTATGATACTACAGTATAGTTACTAACTAGGCCTAGGCCTTCATGGAAAACACTGACAATTCTCTCCCAAAACTAATACACTAATAAGTACCTAGGCACCCTAGAGTAAAACTAGTACAGAAAAAAGGGAAATATTTTACACCACAGCGCATTGGCGTGACAATTAGTTGTAAGGTCCTACATAGCCACTAAGATTTTAGTTTTTAAACACTAGGCTACCACAGCTGTGCGTGAATAATTTTTTCTCAACGAAAATGTTCATGTTTCAAGTGAAACTTTAATAACTGTATGGTAATGGACTTATCACAAATATGCCTAGACCTTTATGAAGTGCTCGAAAATGGAATTAAATATGCGAGTAAAAGTTGTTTTTCAACATAACTATGCGATATTTAAATAAATAAAGCATTGTAAAGGCCCACTTTTCAATTGATATGACTGGCGGCCAAAATATAGGTTAGGCCTACTTATATTCTTTTGGCCAAACTATTCAATCATCAAAGAATCTCGCATTAATATTTGGTTTAGTACTAACGATCACATAAGTCTATATATTTTTCATTTAGGTATTAATTTTATAACTCCAATAGCTAGGCACTAATTTTTATCTTTCAAAACTATCTCCAATAATCTCTTAACAAATCAGTGGCAATAGTTTTCATAAGTCTAAAACTTTTTTTAATCTAGCTCAACAAATTCTTCAAAATAATTATTAGTTCTTGTTCAAAATGTAGGATATTTACGCTGGTTAAAACACTCTAGCATATCATAAATATCTTAATCGGAATCAAATAGCATCATTAAACTTTATCTTAACTAAATCCAACAACACGTATTGTAATATTTTGAACAGTCAGCTGACAAAGTGGTGGCCATGTTGTTCTCTACCGTAATTAACTTGAGGTTTACTCCCTAACCTCTACACCTTCTTCGAGTTAGTGAAACCTGAAGTTTAAGCTCAGGTTATGTGATAACCTAAGATTGAAACAGATAATAAACATACTAAGCTGAGGTTATAATTTAACCTCGACAAAACCTGATATTGAAACAGTGGCCCTTATTGGTCATATTAGGCGAGGTTAAGAAAGAGGAGCTTAAGAAGAAAGAGGACTTAAATATTGGATGACCTGAAGGAAAGAATAAAATCTGAAGGAGGCAGAGCACACGGTGTATATGCGGTCTTATTTAGTGACAAAAGGAATGACAGAGAACATAGTAATAGTAATAATAATAAAAATGATGATGACAATAATAATAATAATAATAATAATAATAATAATAATGATAATAATAATAATAATATAAAGCAATATAACTCACTTACTCTATGGAAATAGGAAAACGAAAGCTTATTGTTGCACTTTCAAAAGTACGCCATCTATCCCTATACTAAGCTAGTTTCATTCATTCCATATCATAACAATCCATCTCTTTGAAGCCCAGTCTTATGTTACTCTCCCATCTGCGTCTAGATGTTACCAATGGTATTTTCCCATTGGGTAAGTCTGTTCACCGTAGTAATTGTTTTCTGAAAGGCTTTTTTCCCTACCAGAAAGCTATTATATAGTAGGATATTGGTAGGAAAAAAGACCTTTCAGAGAGTAATTCCTACCGTGAATGGAGTATAGTATTCCTGTCAATACCCTCAACACGGTTCTAGATTCTCCCACTCACACTGCATGTCTTGCCCACGGTAATCTGCAAGATTTGACTATCGTAGCAATTTCTTGTGATGAGTATACGGTATGTGACTCATCATTATGTAGTCCCCTCCACTCCCCAGTATTTCCATCCCTTTTTACACCAAATATCTATTCAAGCACCTTGTTTTAGAACACTCTAAATTTGTTTTCGTCATGTAAGTAAGGTAAGTGAGCATGTTTCACACCCATAGAGAACATGATAAAATTATTGTTTTGTTTATTGTGAGTTTTACATTCCTGGAAAGCAGGCGAGATGACAACAACTTAATGACCGAGATAATAGAATGCATTTCCCCAACTATAGTCATTTACTAATTTCTAATCTAATATTAAACAACCTAAAATTAAAATATGTGGTAAGTGCATCATATTTTAATCGCCTTAATTAAACACTAACACTAGGGGTTTGTCAAGAATTTTAAATAAATAGGAGTTTGAAATATTGGATACGATAAATTGTCTTACATTATAATCTTTTTATACAAGTAAGTAGGCTACTTACTAACGTTGGAGTATACAACGGTTCTTCTAGTAAGAAAATACACCAATCACCGATTTAGGGTCATACGCCATGGCAAATATTAAAAGTACCTACACTCCTAACAAGACATGTTTAATTTATTCTTCTTTCTTTTTAAAATGTTTTGAAACTAAATACTTTTAAAATAATTTTGAAGACATACATGATTACATAAAACAATGTAGGCCTATTTCAAATCAACAATTACAATAAACTAAAAACAAGAAATAATCAATGTTTTACATATTTTACAAGATTATTCTTTGAAAAACAAACATTATAACAATACCATCCACCGGTTGAAGAGTAACTCGTCAATAATGTTATCCAAGTCCGTATTCACAGCCAGCTTTTGTTCGACGAATGGGACCATGAGGTGTTGTAGTAAACACAGTTTCGAAAAATATTAGGTAGGTTACTTAGTTATTTGTCACTCCAACTTTTTATTTGTTTTTTGTGGCTACCATGGCACTCACGGCACCCACACTGTGCACAACACACGCCTATGAAAATGAGCTTATTAAATAATTATTATCATCAAAAATGAGTTAATTCAAGAGCGTTACTATCATAAATGAGCTAATTAAAGAGCACTACAATCAGAAATGAGTTCATTAAAGAGCGTTACAATCATAAATGGGCTAATCCAAGATCGTTGCTATAAGAAATGAGCTCATTAAAGAGCGTTCGGGAGCCTACTATTTGAAATGGGCTAGTTTAAGTTAGTTACCATCGGAAATGAGCTGATTAAAGAGCGTTAATATCAAAAATGTGTTAATTCAAGATTGTAATTATCGGCAATGAGCTTATTAAAGAGCATTACTAGCGAAAATGAGCAAATTAAATCTAGTTACTATCGAAAAAGGGATCACTAAAGATTGCTACACACGAAGATGTATAGGAAGTGCCTCATATGAGAGCTAGAAAAATTATACTAGATCTACTTTAATGTACCCGTATGCCAGGTAATGTTAGCCTATCTGCAGCCATTGTTTTAATGTGTTGGTTCATAATAAAGTAGACTATATTATGATAACGGATTTAACTTATTTAATTCAACTCTCTCTATGTTCTTAGTTTATTTTCTTTCTTCTTTTTAAAGACTATACTTACTGGTAGTTCATCCTTTCACCCCCACGAAGGCCAACAACCACGGAAAAAATTCTAGATAAAAAAACCGACATAAAATGTATTAAATAATCAATTGTTTTTTCAATGCTTAAAAGTTTTGCCTAGGATACTGTCGATAGCCAGTGTAAGTCCAAATTTTTGAACTCCTCTGTCTAATCAAAATTTAAGTTATTCAATAATAATATAACATATAGAGCTAGTCTAGTAACTTGTAATAATCAATCCAATCTCGCAAGTTTCGGTGGATAGGACAAGACTACCTCAATATGTGTATAGGGTGCAATAAGGTTGGACTTGATAGAACTAGATAGGGATAGGATATAATAAGTTGGATTAGATAGATTTAGCTCAAGATAAGGATAGGGTGCAATGAGATGAACTAGAAAGAATTAGCTCAAGATAGGAATAGGGTGTAATGAGGTGGACTGGATAGAACTAGATCAAGTTAGGAACAGGGTGTAATGAGGTGGACTGGATAGAACTAGATAGAGTTAGGAATAGGGTGCTATGAGGTGGACTGGATAGAACTAGATAGAGTTAGGAATAGGGTCTTATGAGGTGGACTAAATAGAATTAGCTCAATTTAAGGATAGGGTGTAATGAGGTGGACTGGATAGAACTAGATCAAGTTAGGAATAGGGTCTTATGAGGTGGAATGAATAGATCTAGATCAAGATAGGGATGGGTGGCATAATTTTGTAAGTGCGGCGATGAACTTTTGAGTTCCTAACAAAGTTGGGCCTAAGTAATTAATAAAATAACCCCAAGATTATATTAAAATGCTATTATCTATGTTGACCGCAAAAAAAACATGTTTATATTTTCTAAAAAGTGTTCAATTCGTAAGAAAATCAAGATCTACTCCATCCACCCCCTCCTACATTCTGTTGTACCATTGAAATAAACCTAAGGAAAATAAACAAAGAAAACAGAGGCAAGTGTAAGAGCCAATTTAATAGAGACTTAGTACGCCTCAAGAGCAGCGCTCTTTGTTACTAACTGCAGGACAATACACACCCTAGACCAGAATGGAATATACCAGTTTCATATGCAAAAATGGCCCATTCTATACGTGTCTAGGTAGATGGCATTTTATATTTAGTAGGCCTACCTATCTTGCCGCACTTGAGGTGCACCAAGTCTTACACCCACTGCGGTGGCCTCATAGTCTAAGGCGTCACTCCCGCAATGTACTAGACTGCCGGTAACCATAAAATCGGAGTTTGAATCCCGGTTGGGTGTACTAAGGGTCTTTTTACTACATGTTTTTCCACTCTCCCTCAACGCACATGCGGATACACGTCTAAATTCAACCTTTCTCATCCTTAACTCATTAGTGTGACTATTACATATGCATTAAACCTGAATGGGTAGTAAGACGTGGTACTAAAAATAATATCTACTAAATCTGACTATGAAACTGGCTAAGAATAAGGGAATAAGTAAACTAAACGAACGGGATAGGTGGTGAAGATATTGAATCCACAATCCCTCTTTCATTTAGTGAACTTCTTAGTCGCAGTTCTCCATCCAATTCCTTTTTTTAGGTCCCACACAACCCCAACCTGCAAGAAAGAGTCATGAAATTCCTCAAAGTGATGAAGGGGTGAAAAGGAGGGGGGCGTTAATGAAAACAATTTCTCATCATCATCATCATCATCATCATCTTTAATCAAGAAATGAGAATGGCTGAAGATGGCTGTACAACTTATCTTCAGCAACCTGCCTTGTCCATTGGCGCAAGTTTTAAGCTAACTTTTTTATATTTTAGCATCGCGTTTTACTATTCGTTCGTGTTATACGCCTATGTACTAATTACGCTAGTGGTTTTGGGGGATTAGGAAGGTTTATACTGTATATAGAGGAAGTGTACCCACATTTGCGTGGAGTGAGAGTGGAAAATCATTTTGGAAAAATCCCCTCAGTACGCCCGGCCTAGTATCAAACTGCAATCTCATCATCACCGGCAAACCACACCTTAAACGAGACTAAAGCCTTTGTTTGACGATTCCACAAGTGCAGCTAAAAGCTGTAGTTTTTTTATATTTTATTTAGTGTATTGCGTCTTACTACCCATCCAGGCTGCCCGGATATTTTAACTAACGGGACAGGGATGAGGTAGGAAGAATTTAGAAAAAGTGTACCCACAATTTGAAGGTGGAGAATGGTAGTAAAACATTTAGGATAATATATGCCTACCTAATTACATCCGGCTGGGATTTGAACCCTATCCTCTTCCTCTCCGGTGATCCTTACAATAAGCCTACGTCCTAAGCTATGTGCTCACCGAAACTGTTAATACTTTTGATTCATCTACTTCAAATGGTACAAAAACACTTTGAAGTAACGTAAGTGAACACATAGTCCTATTTCAGAATTTCAAGGAAAAAAAATTAAAAACTTTTCTTTCATTTGAAACCGCCCAAGGGAACACATCCTATGCATCGAATTGAACAACTACCGACCAAATAGTACCAGAAAAAGTACGGAAATAAAAATTAGTTGAAATGTAGGCGTGGTCTTACACTTCCATTGCCTGTCAATCATTGGACAGGACTCAATTAAATGTAGGTTTCTATTGGCTGTGACGTAGCACCCTCCCTGGCATGGTTATACATAAGAATAGGCGTGGCTTCTCAGAGAAATGGGGTGGGGATGATAAGCCAACATGGGGGGGGGGGTTAACGGAGAGAGGAGGGGGCCAACGCGGGAAAGGGAACGTTTTCCAAGGCTGTTCGCCTGAGAGCCAAATGTTTGGCGATGTTGGTGGTTTGGTAGGGGGATTTAAGTCGCCTGAAACGGTCTGAGGGGAAAGAAAGAAGGCTGTACCACTAGAAGGCAACGTGATGTTTTCTTAGTACTGTTCGGTGAACTGTGGCGCGTGAGCTGTGACCATTTACACGTGATTTGGTTGGCAAGGTTATAATCTGCTTGGAGAATTTCCCCGCGCAATCATTTGAACGTGAAAAAGTATTCCCCGAGTGCCGTGTACCGCGGTAGTTTCTATTTTCAAAGCTGTGTATGTGTTTTATATTACAATATTGTGTATTGTCAACAAAAAAAACAACACAACAACAATATTGAATGTAAAATAGCTAATTGCTGTTTTCTGGACGTGCTGCGTTGTGAGTCTGTGTCTGTATACGAGTGTAATTTTTTTATGACAAACTTTAACGGTGTCAATACGTGATACGTCAGTAGGTCCCTAGTGTCGTTTGGATGATCACGATGTGTTTTTAACACCAGACTGCCAGATAACAGCGAACACTATTTGGTTCGATCACATTTATCTCACGAACATAAAATAAATGTTTGTATCGATGATGAAAAACAACATAAATTTCCTCGGACATCGTTTCAAATAAAACGTACCATCCCGAAAAAGAATAAAAAAGTAAATAGAAAAATATAGTTTCTGATAGTTTGGCTACAAGATGTATTCCACATCATGAGCTAGTTCGAGAAAAAATAGTTTTTTATCGTTTATGGGCGTTCCAAAAAGTACATATAAGAAGTTCGCCAGAAGATTAGGCCACCCATTTGTATTATATTTTCGAGTGAGGTCCACCTCCCCAAACCGTGCGCCCTGAAGCAGTTCCCGATGACGATGAGCTGCCCGGAGGTGGTGTACCAGGCGTACTACCCTTACCTGTACCAAAGACCGACCACGTCGGCTTCCAGCGTCGCTAGGACGACGCCTTTCCCGCCTTTCTCACACCAATACGACAGGGTGAGTTCTTACCAAGACTCGGAGATCGATTGTGAATCTTTTTAAACATTAGAACAATACAAACAACTAATTCAAAATGTATTTAGACATGTTTTTTATTACCCTGTATTACCACCCACTCGAGTAATACGCATATGTACTTATTACTCTAATGTGTTAGGGGAGGTTGAATCTAGCCAAAGTGTACCAGTACTTGCGTGGAGAGCGAGAGTGGGAAATCATTTAGGAAAAAACCACCCCTCAGTACATCCGACCAGGATTCAAACCATGATCTCGTCACTATCGACAGTCCACTCTTTTGGAAGATTGGCGCCCTAAGCCATTCGACCACTGAAGTGGTTTCAGACTTGTTAACGAGGCTTCGAAGAGTCCAGTCCCGGCTCGTGGGTTGTTTCCAAGGAAACAAGGCTCGATAGGATACGTCACTATCCATTTGACCAACCACACACACAATAAGGTGATGTATGGTCCGCACTGGTGGAAACGAGGTTTAAATGTCAGGTTCATCTGGTTTGGTTTGATGGTGTTGAAGAGAGGTAGGGAGTTTTGAATCGCATCCAGAACGTGTGGTCTACTGAGTATTTTTTTCCTAACTGGTTTTTTTCACTCTCCTTCAACGCTAAAGGAGCTGCACTTCTTCTAATATATTACCTCCCACTTGTCATCCCGAGCGGGTAGTAAGAAGCAGAGCACGATTATAAAAACAAAATAACTCTTCTTTCTTATTTATGTCCACGCGCTTGCGCCAGGGTTTGTTTGGGTATTTTAAACTACATTAGAAAGTTCTCCAAGGTCACGTTTAGAAGGAACAGTGAGAATTAACTTAACTTTATTTTTTTAGCACCTCGATTTAAACCTACTATCCGTTCGGGTTATACGTTTATGTAATAATTACGCTAATGGTTTTAGTGATTGGGAAGGCTATATTTAGAAGAATTGTAGTCACACTTCTATCTAAATATAACGTAAAGGGAGAGTGATAAACCATTTTGGAAACACCACCCTCAGTACACCTGAGCGGGAGTCAAACCTCAATCTCCTAGTCATCGGGATTCTAGTCTACTGCAAGAGTAGCGCCTTAGACGATGCGGCCACTGAAGTGGGAAATTAACTTTATTACTTTGGACTCGACGACAAAGTTAATCATGCGCTTCAGTGGCCGAATGGTCTAAGACATCACTCTCGTGTTAGACTGGCCTGCCGATGATGGGGAAATCAGTGTTCGAATACCGGTTGGGTGTACTGAGGGCGGTTTTCCCTAAATGGCTGTCTAACTCGCCCTTCACGCAAAGTTGGGTACACTTCCTCCAAATTAAACCTACCGCATCCTTACCCATTAATTATCATATATGCGTGTAACCTGAACAGGTGGTGAGGCACGGTGATAAAAGCAACCAAAAATAATAAAGTTAATCCTAATTTCAACTCAAGGGTTGTTTAAATTTTAATGTAAGGTCCTTTAGATGAGAAGGGGAGTTTAGATAAAATTGGAAGGTGGGTAGAGGGGGATGAGAAAATCTACCTCCGGCTGAGATCCAAACCTCAAATACTCCATTGATGGCATCCAAGTGCGAGTCTGACCCCTTTAGACCACATGGCTAATCTTGCTGGTATTTTATTCGTTACCAGTTGAACTACCCGGCGTTGCCCTGAAGAAATGTTTTTAGTTTAGTGATTGTACAAGGAAGGTAACTTTAAATTTTAAAATTACTGTTTCTAGGTGCATATGTTCGTGCACAGGGATTACTAATATTTAAATTTCAGCCCTCTGCGTGCGGTGGATATCGTGCAATGCTCATGACAGAAAAACAAACTATTCATTTCATTAAAGATGCCTGAAGCTCGCTAAATGCTCCACATCCCTCGCAAGATGGGAATCTCAGACCAGATTTTAAACAGAGCCTTACTCGTAAAGGCGGAAAATTGCATCATTAAATGTATATTTCCTTTAGTCTGCAGGTTACGCTATGGTCTAGGTGTTTTAAGGTGTGCATGTAGAGAACACAACGCGAAAAAAAGCCACTGTTTTTGCAGTTTTCATAGAAACAAATTTTCTGGCTAAAATAAATAAAATATTGTTGTAATACAAACACAGAGCTCAATTATTCACCTGGTGATATCAACAGTTGTTGAAATATCTATCATGAGCATAGCAGCATTAGACAACAAACTTTTTTAATGAAGAGATAAAGTTGTCATTAAATTCCAGGACACCCTTGACAGATCCTATTCAAGAAATGTTGGGCTCATCATGTGAAGAAAATTAAAATCTATGGTTACACAGAAGCAATATTTGATTTATTTTGACCAAAAATGTTTTGATATAAAATCTGCAAAAACACTGATCTTTTCTCGCGTCGCCTACATCCACACCTTAATCCAGGCAAGGGTACTAAGGGGTGTCTAGGGGGGATATCCTCAACGATTTCTTATTATTCGTCTTCATGAATTTCCAGTAAATTCTAACTTTCTTATCACCATAACATTAGTGAAAATATGTGGATATAAGGGCAGTAAGACGCGTTGCACGAAAAAAAAAAGTAATTTAGTACTCAAACTTATCTGATGCAAGCGCAACCATGTGACGCGGCACGATATGACCTTGAGTTTGACAGGAGTTAAAAGACAAGAAACACTTTATCCTCGCATCTGACAAGATTTAACTGATAAGGGGTAATCTAACGTCACTTCTGGTGGACATCTTATGGACACGGGAGGATCTAATCTAGTAATCTTGCAAGATTTTACGCATTTGGCATGATCTAACCTCAAGTCTGGCTGCATTTATTTGTATGGACGTGTCGTTGTCCAATGCTATGCCTGGATCACGATCAACTTAAAGTTCGCTTAGCGTTCATATAACGTAGCGTAGCTCAAAGGTTCTCGAGGTTTTTAATGGAAACTATCACGATACTGTTAACTAAACGTTCACTTAACGTAAAAAATGGTCCAAGGGAGAACTTTTATGTTACGTGAACGTTATGTGAAGGGTACCACGTGCTCTAGCTAGCCAAACATGTTGCGAGCCACGTTACCACAGCTATTTAGTACTTCATTTGTTTGTTTATGGCATGCATACGACTTCAACGGTATAGTTTGTCCACGTCTCACAAACTTTTAAACCTCTTACTATAGTTTATTCACTATATCCAGTAAGCTTATATTGCAAGTACTTACAGCCTAATCAGCCCTAAATGCTTGGGTTTAATTTTCGTGAACAATTTATTTTCAAACGGTCCAAATTCATTGTGATTTGCACTAGTTTTTACGTTAAATTACGTGGATCATGGTTACACACTGTGTTTACTTACGTTTCGTGAACATTAAGGGAAAGATATGAACGTTACATTACGTTAACTTTAAGTTTATCTTGATCACGACATTAAGCCCTGCATTTGTTACAAGTTTATGAACACGGAAAATTCTAATTTAGTAATCTGGCCTCAAGTAAAGCGTCTCAAACTGACATCTGATGCGTTGTAACAAAACGTGGCAAGATCTGGCCTGACAGTGTAATCTGTTCTTACCATTTCTGAGGGTCCTTTGTCGACGTTATAATTTCTAAATGAGTTGACAGGCTCTTAAACTTTGAGTTGCGACCTCTATAGCGATCGTATAAGAGATTCTGAGGGTCGCAGCAAACATTGACAAAGGTGAATAAATTAAATATTTACTAATGTGTAGAAATATTGAAATTATAATACAAAACTTTTCTTCATAGATTTGTTTAGCTTTCTTCAGAAATAAACGCCGTCCATCATGATTACAAAAACACAATTTTAATGATAATTCGTGAAATTAGCCAAGAAAAACTAATGTCTTTCATTGGTGGAAAGAGCAGTTGTTAATATTGGATTTATTGTGTTAAAATAAGCGAAGTCATCCATCTCATTAAATTTTTATGCTTAGGTTCTACTACAAATAACGCTTTTTTGTCGGTATATTACCAGTTTTAGTTTTCTTTTTTTTTTGCACAACTAATAATTTAAAAATTTAAAAATTCAATTATATTAACTATAACTGCATACATGAATTTTTTTTGCTATGAATGGACACTATATTAATTAATTTTCTTCTAATTTGATCTAAAATTGCTCCAAAACTGAAACTAGAGTGTTAATAAACCTCAACCATTACTGTCTGGATCACTAATAAATTTGTCTTATGAAATAGGGTCACGAATAAAAACTTATAAAAACCTGTGGGCTAGGATAGATTAGGCCTACATAACAAAGAGCTCTGTTAAAATAAGTTCTTACTTAACAATTTTTCAGCACTGTGTCTTACTACCCGTTTGGCTTAGCGCATTTGTATTAATTATGCCAATGTATTATGGATGGTGAAGGTTGCATTTTGATTAAGTGTACCTGCATTTGCGCGAGGGATAGTGGGAAATCATTTATGGAAAAACACCCTTAATAAACCCAACATGGATTCAAATCCCAATCTCTTAGTCATCAGCAGTACAGTCTAATACAAAAGTATTTAGTTGATTCTATCATTCGACGGGGCTGACTAATTAGTATTGGGGATAACTAATCGTCTCAGATGCATTTGCTACAATTTGATCCCCTTATTCGGTGGTCAAATGTTCTGCAGCGTCAATCTTGCGAAAGACTGGACTGTCAATGATGGTCAGATCTGGGTTCAAATCCCGGCTGGGTGTATAGAGAGTATATTATTTTCCACCCTCCCTCCTCGCATATGCGAGTACACTTCCTATTAATTCAACCTCCTCATCCCTAGCACATTAGCGTAAATATGAGTAGAATCCGAAACGGTAGTGAAAAAACAATATTTATTTAGGTAAGCTAAAACCCTGAGTAAATATTTTTAGAGGCAGTAGGTGTATTTATAATATTAAACTATACCCTCCCCTTTTTTGACTACATAGGCCCTATTGTCCTTATAAACCGATGATTTCTATCAAAATACGAATAATTCTACTTTAAAAATAAATATATCTGGTTCAGTGACCTAATGGCTTAAGGCGTCAATCACATGTTGGACTGGTCTGCTGATGACAGTGAGATCAGAGTTTAAATCTCGGTCGGATCTACTAAGAGTGGATTTTCCCAACTGGTTTCCCGCTTCGCCTTCCACGCAAATGAGGATATATTACCTCTAAAATACTTCCTTACTCATCCCTGCCCCATATGAGTATTATTTATTTGATTAAAATGAAGAGTTCGTTTGTCTGTCATTAGCATTGCGCGATATCTACCACACGCAAAAGTTCTGAAATTTTAAAATTACTAGCTCCTGTGCATGAACATGAACACCTCAAACTAAATTTTTGTTTATATATTTGATAATTTATTAAAAACTGAGTAAAAAGAACTTAAATAAAGAGTTATTTTTTGTCTGTTTGAAAAAAAAAAGCGGGTCCCGGGGTAACCACGCCCCCCCCCTTTTTTTTAGAACCACGTCTTACTACCCGCTCGGGTTATACGCTTATGTGCTAATTACACTAATGGTTTTAGGGATTATGAAGGTTATATTTATAGGAATTGTACCAGCATTTACGTTGAGATGGAGTGGATATTTTTTTAAAAACTACCATCAGTACACGAGACCGAGATTTAAACCTCGATCTCACCGTCATCGTCAGTCTAGCTCACTGCGAGAATAGCGCTTTAGACCACGCGGCCACCGAAGCGGGTTTGATATAATTTAAAAAAGACCAAATAAAGTAAGCAGAATAATGCAAATTAAAATATTAGCGATCGAACATGTAGCCACTAATAAGTAAATTAATGATAAGGAAGTTCCTTAAATAATAATACAGCATGATGCTATCAATTTTGACCGCAATAAAAAGTTTTTATATTTTTTTCACATGTCCTTCCTATCGTAATTTATTCACAATATTACGTTGTAGAGATTTCACGATAATCTTGACTAGACAAGAAAACAGGTTCGCTGGCGATCAAATGTCGCGATCAGTTACTACACCTGACTAATAGGATCAGTAGCAGAGTTTTTAAAGTGTGACAAACCTAGTTTACTAATGTAGTTGATCTACAACCTAGGTAAAGGAGTTAGATGGGTCAAATTCTAAGATACCCCGTAGAGTGCCTGAATTAGTTTAGTTTAATAAATGTGTGTGGGATAGTCCAATCATCTATAAGCTTGGAGTAGATTTTGGTGGGAATATTAGCAATAATAATAGAAAGGTGGATACAAGGATTGGAATTAAAACTGCCGATTGAGTTAAGACAACAAATCTTAATTGTATTATTTTATACAATAATTAATAAATACATTTACCTAAGAAACTCATATAAACGGTGGAAACAAATAATATATACCTATATTACCTTGAACTGTATGCGCACGCTTGCTGTGGAATAAAAGTTAAAAACAAAAGAAATAAATTTCAAAATGGTTAATTTAAAAAATATTATTTATAACATTACCATCATACATTCCAATAATAGAATTAAAAAAAAAACAATTCGGTGGCCGCATGGCCTAAGGCGTCACTCTCACAGTAAACTGGGCTGCCGATGAAGGGGAGATTGGGTTCGAATCCCGGTCGGTTGTACTGAAGGTGGTCTTTCCTAAATGATTTTAAGCTTTCTCTCCGAGTAAATGCTGGTACACTTCTTTTAAATTTAACTTTCCTTATTCCAAACACATTAGCGTAATTAATACATAGGCGTGTATCCCGAAAATGTAGTATGACGCGGTGCTAAAAAAATTAAGTAAAAATAAAAAAATGCTTATTCGATTAAGTTATTATTTTTATGGGTTACATATAGAGTAAGCCTATTGTGTTATTGATTAACTGGTGATGTGGATATGATTATTATGAAATATTACCATAGTCATGGATGCTGGTATCAGACAAAATTCTCGAGTGCAGGTGCGGATGCGGATTTTGCCATTTGGTTGAGAGTGGGTTGGGGGTGCTATTTTGATAATCCGCTCAGGGATATATAATATATTGCGATAAAGCTAGGTATGAGGTGTGTAATACAATCGGCTCCCGTTATACGCGCGAGTTTTGTTCTCGAGAATCGCCGTGAGTATTGAATCTGCGTCAAGTTCGATCATTTAAATATGCATGATGGTGGGTTCGGTTCTTGTTCATACAATTGCTTGCAGTTAAAAATTATAGTTAAGTTTAGTTGTTAATATTCCTACAATTAAAGGTTATGGAAGCAGTTTGGGATAATATCGATTTTGGTTTTATAGAATTACTAAAATTAGTATTTGAAAGAAAACCTACTTACAAAAGCCATTTATAAAATTAAATTGTTCTTAACTATATTTAATTATATCAGGGATCAGGTTAATAGAGTTTAGATGAGTTTGTAAGCTGTCCTCTCTTCTGAAGAGCCTAAAGGGAATCCAAGCTGAAGTGGGAGGCGTAGTTGAAGCAGAAGTTCGAGGCTCAGTTGAGATGCTGGCTTGGTGTTGTATTATGGTAGGGAGGGGCCATTTGGGTCATTTCAACTTTAATTTAAGTTTTCACCTATAATATGCCTGCGAAATTTTTTAAAGAGTTATTTATATCTTTATTTATATTTTCTGAACCATACCTAGAAATAGTTTTTTGAAAAAAAATTCTAAGTAGGACATAATTAATAAAAAACATTATCAAGTATAGCCAGTTTAATTTTTTTTTATAAAAGGTGTTTACTACTAGATGCAAACAAAATGTTTACATGCATTTTCCACACTTAAACTGTTTTTTTTTCCAAAGGCCCCGACACATACTTCATGAAACCACAACTTGCAGGTTTGACACCTAATCCAGTCTCCTTTTCCAATTGAATTTTTGTCAAGATAAGTAACTTTACAAAAACCACATGGTACATTTCCTTCTTCTTCTTCATTGTCAAAAATATTATCAATATTATGGTCTTCATCTGAGTTGCTGGGTGTGGCGAACTCAGATAAAATATGTCTTTTAGGCTTCGGACAGTAAAGCTCTTTTCGATCTTACTTTATCAACATTTTCTTGTGATGTTAGACGGCAGGCTCTTTGTTTTGTCCTCTTTTGTTTGTATGTGTGTGAAGCTTTGACCGGTGTTGGTAATACTTGAGGAAAAGTAATGGTAGATGTTTGTTGTCTGGTTGATGGCCCTGTAGTGTCACATGGAGTTCCCGGTTCTCCTATAGGAATATCTGCAATAAAGGTGTGTGAAGGAAGAAATTTTCCTTCAGGCACTTTATCGCAATTGTAAGGTAATATCCCTGTACATTCAAAACCTTTGACCGCATTCCCAACGTTGCTCCTTTGATCCAAGTAACATTTAGAAGTCTGCCGAAGGTTAATTTGGTGATTGAACTTCTTGGGTTGTTGTGAATGAATGACTTAGTTTCTTGATGATAAAAAGCTTTTAGGGGTTTAAAAAATGACCTATCAAGAGGCTGCAGAACGTGCGTGGTGTGCGGTGGAAGGCACAATAGCTCTATTACGTTATGCAAACAAAACTCAAGACACTGAAGAGAGTGATGTGATGAGTGGCCATCTAAAATAAGCAGGCATTTCCCAATAGATCGGTGTTTTTGAAAATGTTGCAGCCATTTTAGGAACAATTCTTCATTCATATAAAACCGAGACACACCGATCCATCAATTAAACTTTCACTTAACTGTCTGAGATGGCCCGGCAAAATACTGAAACCCTTTTCCCCCCTCACCCCTCTCTTCAAGAGTACCTTTATAGGTTAGCCAGTTAGGTCAGTGTTTAACAGGGCTGTCCAATCTACAACTTACAACTATAGCACATCTAAGTATTTTAAACGAGACAGAAATACCTTTCCAAATAAACTAGCGTTATTCTTCAAGCTTTGAGTACTAGTGAGAAATAATGTGTAGTAGTTAATATGTTTAGTTTGTTTTTAAAATTGAATTCAAAAGTTTTTATTTTCAAATCCAACAACGATGATAATATGACAGCCTATAAGCTCACTCTACGAAGTGTCAGAAAGCGATAAATAATTAATGGTATACTCTAAAAATAAATAAAAACGCAAGAAAATAATGATCCAAATAGCCCCTTAAAAAGTGATTCAAATAGCCCCAGAAGCAAACTATTTTTCAATATAAAATAACTCTATTGTTTTCCAATAGAATACGCTCAAACTTCTTGGTGATGAGCCCAGAAGACTAAGCTATAGGTTTAAAAAAAATTACTTCGAAATCAACAATTATATGAGGGTAAGACCTTACAATGCAAAGACAATTATTTACATCACTAGAAAAAGTATGTCAATCTCACGTCGATTGATCTCGCAAAACAATTTTTTCAGCTATTTAAACGTTTAAAAATTATAATTTTTTCATACCAATTTACAGCCAGTAGATCATTCAGTAAATTAGAAGAACTAAACACCAAAAAATATGTGCAGAATAACTGCGCACTAGCTTGAATCCTTATTTTGATTCAAATAGCCCCTTGATCCAAATAGCCCCACCCTACCATATGAATGATTGTTCGGGTTTCATGGTTCGCGGAAGGCGCTATATTTTGTAATGACATTGTTCACTAGTCACAATTCATGCGTTTTGGTACTATACTGATTAGGTTGATGTGAATTATTGTGAGGCTATATCTGAAATCACTTATGTAAATTTAATGAATTATTTATTTATTTATCTAGCGTCATTGCTGTACTGAACAGGGTGAATATGTGATCCAATATCACACGTGATGACATTTCTCTTCTTAGGGAACCGGGATGATTAATATGTGATTGGATCAAGATTGATCCAATCTAGTAACCGTCGCGGAATAGTTATGGTCCTGACTCAGATTCGGTGATTAATAAAAAAAAAGTATTTTCTCTTGATGAACGCAGGTGCTGACTACTCACTGACTATCGCGAGTGTCATCTCCAATTTCCAACAGGGTTGTTTACGAAGATTTTGCTCTTAGAATGTTCGACTAACGTGATGTAATCACCCCTCGTCTTTCTATCTTTGTCCTTCTTGCTTTCGTGGTTTATAAGAAAGAGACAGAAGTATGTTGCACCACGTAGATATTTAATGCGAAATATAATATAAATAAATAGATTTTGAATATAATTAGGTCTACTTTGGACTAGATCTGATTGTATCTATTATTTGATCGATAAAGTTCCTTTCAATGTATACATTAGTTGACAAACTATTTTAAATAATTTAAATACTTGCAATATTTCAGTCTCCATACCAGGGATGATAAATCTATGGCACGCATGCCACTGAGTGGCAAGCGAACACTATTTGGGTGGCACGTTGACATGAACAAAATAAACACTAAATAAAACTTTTCCCAACATGGTATAATTTTATGACAGCAATAATATTTTGACAGCCATGTCATTCAATGTCATGTCACAATTAACTTTGTGAAGTCAACGGCTATAAATCGTTTTGGCTCGTACTTAAATGCATCGTTTGTGCTGTTGAAGACAACAAGTTATGAACCAAACATAAATATCATAATATAATATAATATAATATAATATAATATAATATAATATAATATAGTAAAATATAGGTGACCTGGTGGTCTAGGGGTAAGTTGTCAGACTTCTGTGCTGAGGGTCCGGGGTTCAAACCTCGGTCCCGGTACAAATTTATCTGATTGCCAAACCCTTCCTTCACCTCTGACAAGACGTGTATTAATCACAACTTGTGAATGTGAGGAATGCCAGGCCTCCACCGTGGTTCGGATCCCACGTTAAACTGTAGATCCTCCATTTCATCTCGCAATCACCCTACCATTACATATTAGCGTAAGTGCGTATAACCCGAACGGGTAGTAAGACGCGGTGCTAATAATAATAATAATAATAATAGTAAAATATAATATAATATAAGAAAAATAATCAAACTATTAAAAGAAAAACTTAACAAAATTAATGTATTGTTTTTTTTTCATTGAAGGTGTTAATTTCAACGCTTTGAGTTATTGAAATGAATATTGTCTAAGACACTCACTTTGACAAGTCAATAAATTGTCCTTCTTTAAAATATAAACCTAGGTGTTATAAAAATATTTACAATTTGATTTGAGTTATAATATTCAAAACGTTTTTATTTTTATATCTTGATTAAAAGCGTATGGTAAATAAGAGGAGCACACTTGACTAGTTCAAAATGCAGCTAGTTCTTAAGTGGCATACTGGTCCTAACAGTTTCATCATCCCTGCTCAGTAAGTGAAGAAACTCTCCAAGGACTATTGAAATTAATGGATGAAATGCTGAAAACTGGACTTTATATGAAAATCAATCAAAAGAAGACAAAGGTCATGATTTGCAGTAAAAGAAATACGAGGCATAGTACGATAGAATTAGGAGGATTAGGGCTAACACAGCATGTAACAGAATTTTATTATCTAAGGAGTGAGATAACAAAATATAGCAGAAGCAATAATGATATAATAAGTAGAATGGCGCAGGTAAAAAGAGCTTTTCATAGAAAATAAATATTAGGCCTACTAACATCAAAGAGTATGATTATAGAAATCAAGAAAATATTCCTCCAGCAATATGGTTGGAGCCGTTGCCTTAGGAGTGAAATATGGACCATTGGTAGAACTGAGAAGAAAACATTAGGAGCATTTAAAACGAATATGATCGGCCACATACTCAAGCATGAGAGTGTGACGTTGTTAATAATTATAGAAGGATATATTGAAGGTAAAAGTGCAAGATGAAGACAAAGAAGGGAGACATAAATCAGATAGCGGAAGATGTTGTCAAGAACAATAATTATTAATATGTAAAATACTTGGCTCAATATTGGCAGAAGTGGAGAGCTGCAGCAAACCAATAGGAAGATTGGTGACAAATGATGATGGCACATGTATTGTAACCCTTTTAAACAGCTTGACCTTGCTTAATATATCATGAAAGTAGCGCAAGCTCATACTGTAAGGTTGAAATATTTTTATTCATCTATGTCATCCAAGACATACTTAAACAATATGTCAAAAATGCGATTAATCAAAGAGCTGCATCACACACGCAAATATGTTTTGGTCAAGATCAGGATTTATGATTTTATTTAAACACGTTTACATAATTATGTAATAAATGTATGTTGGAGTAAATGTTCAAATGTTCACTTAAATTAATTGATATTTATTTAACACAATATATATATATATATAATGCTAGGGTACAATGCTAGGATACTATATCAGGATACAATGCTAGGGTACGCACCAATCCGGAGGTGCAACTGACTGTACAGTGCAAGGGCCCCACTATATGTTAGCCAGTGTGTCCCCCGGTGGAAGAGGAGGGGTGTGTGAGATAGAGACAAGAGCAGTAGCAGACCCCTGCCTATACTTTTTTTTAAATACTAAACAAATTGTTTTAAATTTTTTCAATCATTATTTGAATCTGTAGAGCAATGAAAACCTTACATTTATAAAATTTACTGCTGAAACAAAGTACTTTTAATATGAAGTATTTAATGGTCAATATTAAATTAGGCTCTATTTATGTTATATAAGTAGTAGTTAGGTAGGGTGGGATTAGTAATAGGTTTATACCTCTCAAAGTTGAAAAGTCGGACATATCTATGCATGTTAGGAACCAACTATACTTGAGGTTCTGTGACAAGTTTTTTATAGCACCGCGTCCTACTACCCGTTCGGGTTATATGCCTATGTACTAATTACATTAATGTGTTAGGGATTATGTAGGTTTAATTTAGAGGAAGTGCAACCGCATTTGCTTGGAGGGAGCGTGGAAAACCATTTAGGAAAAGCCACCCACAGTGCACCCGACAGTGCTCGATCTCCCCGTCTTTGGCAATATAGTCTAACATGAGAGTAGCGCGATAGACTATGTGGCCACCGAAGTGGGCTATCACAAGTTAGTTTTATCTATAAGTCATAGGTTACTATTTAGTTGTAGGTCACAGTATGTTAAAAATTAGAAGCTAATTAAGGCTTAACTTATCTGTTATTTTTACCTAACCTGCTTTTAAATGAATCAATGAACCGTAATAGCGTATATTGATATATAAGCACCACGTCTTACTACCGGTTCAGGTTATACGCATATGTAACTACTACGCTAATGAGTTAGGGATGAGGAAGTATACCCAAATTTGCGTGGAGGAAGAGTGGAAAACCACTTTGGAAAAACCACCCTCAGTAGGCTACACCTGACTGGGATTTGAAACGCGATCTCCCTGTTATCGGCAGTCTAGTCTAACACGAGAGTGACGCCTTAGACCATGCGGCCACCAAAGCAGGCTAACCATAATAAATCAAATAAATAGTTCCTAGCTGGATAATGTTTTGGATGCTGTCATAAAATCACGGGTGAGACTAGGAATCCAGCCAGGATGTAAATTTTGTTAATATTATTTTTTATTACCAGTGGTATCTATAGTGCGTTCTGTTAGTTTAAGAATTAATGCAGATAATTCACATTTGGATACTAGCATGGCATTTTTCACAGACTATCTCTATCATGACCTTGTTTAATAACCATCGAGACCTAGCTCATATCTCCCCCTGGGGCTAGAGAAAGGGGTCAAAAGTAGTCAGAAAACGTTATTTTGGCTTTGTTTTGAAAAGGGCACTTTTAATCTAAACATGTTTTAAACAAATAATTTTCATATATAATTATATATAATAAAAGTGACTATCATTATTTTGACATAATGATCTGCTAAGCCAAAAATTAATTTTTAATGCATTCAAATTATGCAAAAATACTACGTGTCAACTGTTTCCCACCTTTAAGTCACTAGCAAGTGATAAAATATGCTCACCAAGTAACAGCGACTTCATTGTACGTCTTGAAGGTCACAGCATAAACAACCCACTTACTTTCTATTTCAGAAGAAACAGAAAACGATAGCGTTGAAATATGGCGTGGAAAATGTGAAACTAAATCTGTTCAGGTTCTTTACGATTCAACAATGATTGAAAATGAGGTTATCTTGCTTGTATTTGTACAAAGTATACGTGAAGCCAACTTCAAGAACTGTACAAGTGAACTCACCAAATTGTGTGAATGAATGTTTGCGTTAAGACCATACAAATATTGCAAGATCCCTCACACAAGTTTTTGTTAAAATACTGAATGAGCTACAAAGTCGTCAGCCTGAAATTCCCACTGAATTAATAAAAGGGAAGCTCGTAAGTCTAAGATCAGACAAAGTTTTCTGCAATTGCCGATGACCAGCTACATGAGCAGAATAATAAGGAAATCAAAGGATGTGCAAGTGCAGTAGATGTTCTGCAATCTCTAGCTGCACTTCTGAAGTGAATTGTTGCTGGACCTAGTGTGATTCAAATACTATCCCAATTTGAAGGTTTGAATTCAGTTGAATCTGATGACAACAGCCACTGAGAGAAAACCAAGTATTTTGACGAAACCTTCAAGATATATTTCAGTGACTTTGTTCATACTTTTGAACAACATGGGAATCCTTTTTAAGAAAATGTACTCTTTACCGCAGTTAGTAAAATCAAATGCCCAAAAGAAGCTGAATGATCATTATGCGATATAAAGAAGAGAGGGTCTGCTTTTTATAAGACTTATATAAAGGGGAAACTTTTTGAAGGCAAGGTGTATGAACATGTAGTCATACAAAGGGGCAATTTGACTCTGTTTAAAGTAAAGAATGTGACAGACAAATAAAAACAACAGTTAGAATTGAAGGCTTTAAGAAAATATGCAAACGTGTTTTGTAAACTGTTTGTAGCTAGTGAGATACGAGGAGCAGATATTCCTACACTATTTGCACATGATAACTACTTAGAGCCATCATCAATCAGTGCGTTAGGGTAGCTTTGAAACCACACAGGAAATAGGATATTGTGAACTGAATAGTATCCGGACTAAATGAAAGTCAGTTTTATTCCTTGAGTCAGTGTACAGATGTGTTGTAAAAGGCACATCCTTTGTACACTGCTTACATCCTAGTTCATCAATCACTTTCTATGGCTTCACAAATAATGTTTTCCTTTTGGTAGTGTAATATGGTCTTCAGAGGTTTTTAAGGACTTTCCATTGTTTTAGATCGATATCTGCAAGATATTTAGTAAGATATCCGAACAAAAAGAGGTTCTGGACAAAGAATGCTCTTCAAACCAAGTATATATTTGTAAAGATGTATGACAAATTTCTTTTTTTTTAACACCGCGTCTTACTACCCGTTTGGGCTACACGCTAATTTCTTCTTGATGATGACAATAAGAAACCACTCTTTAACCTTCTTGCAAAAGCGATATCAATTTCAAAAGCATTTGGAAAACTACTTGTCTGCACTGACGATGATCAAGTCGTCTCATCTGGTAATATGGTAATGGGACATTCTACAGTGAAAGCATTGCACCATGCAATCATGAATAAGCTGATGGTAGACTCCTTTTACACCTGAACAACTTTGTTAATTCTGACCACAAGAACGTTTCACTTTTTACAGTTGATTCTAATTTGGTAACTATTGCAGCAGCTAACTTTTTGGAGTTAAAAGTCCCTGTGCTTGCAAGACCTCTGATTTGAATTTGGAAGTGGGAAGCACAAGGAACTTTTATTGCTAACTTTACTCTTAGAAAACATTTCAAATGGCATCCGATAAGATTTACCATTTTCCACGAATTCATAATATAAGACACTGTGACTGCGTTCTATGAGAAAAGTAAAACCAAGGCGTGTAATGATTGGAAGAACATGCCTGAAGCTATCCCAGTCTTCAATCACTTGTTGAACACTATGGAAGGGTGGGTGACCTGCTGGTCTAGGGGTAAGGTGTCAGACTTCTGTACTGGGGGTCCGGGGTTCATTCCTAGGTCCCAACACAGATTTATCTGATTGCCAAACCCTTCCTTCACCTCTGACAAGACGTGTATTAACCACAACTTGTGAATGTGTGGAATGACAGGCCTTCACCGTGGTTTGGATCCCACGTTAAACTGTAGGTCCTCCATTTAATCTCACAATCACCCTACCATTACACATTAGCTTAAGTGCGTACAACCCAAACGGGTTGTAAGACGTGGTGCTAATAATAATATTAATAAAAATAATAACACTATGGAAATATAAGACAGAGATTTAGCCTGAGTGAATGACTTACAATATTTCTATATAACACCACAACCACTACAAAAAGTGTAAGTAAATGCCACAGGATAGGCCTACTATTTACACACATACAAAAAAAATAAAAATAGATCAGTTGAAAATATCCTACAAACCCAATGTTATTATGTTTTAAAAATAGTTGCGCAGATAAAACAATATTTTACTGAATTTAAACTACTAGCAAGTGATTTTTTATTCCGACAAAAAATTAAAAATATCAAAATGGAGCTGGGATCGATCTAGTGAACTTCTGAGCTTCAGGAAAGTACGCTACCAAGTGAGCTTAAGTGGTTAATGAATGAAAGTACGGCTTAACATCTACTTATATAACCTAAGAAAATTTGGAGACAAACTTAGATGAAAACAACTAGAAGGTGTTTTCCTAATAAAACCAAACAAATCGTATTACATGATGCACTCAATACAATAATAGTATTTACTTTCAGTTACGTATCTTGTACAATGGCGCGTTGCGGCATTCCATCGCCTCAATTATTTGGCACGTCGTGGTTTTACAGTGTTGTCAGATTGAAAACTCATTCGCAACGAAACAACGCCACACCGACTCGCACGACAGTAGAAACCTTTCCAAATTAGCTCTGTTTTGGTACAGCCTGCGATTTGCAAGTTCATGAGTTGCGAGTATTTTCGCAAGTTTCAAAATTAGGGGTCCCGGAAACAAACGATCGACGGAATAAAGAGTGAGCGAGACCAGCTGGCTGGCTGGTCAGTCTAAGAAAGAAGAGCTGCCACCTCAACTCAGTATACTTGTTGGATAGTTTTATAGTCATAAAAATTTGTTTTAATTTTATTTTCCTCTTATTTTCTTGTCCCCCTTTTTAATTTTAGGTGAGCGTTGCTTCCACTGCTTCCATTGAATAAACGCCACTACTCTGTACCATATATAATTATACAGGGTGATCCAAAAGTCACGCAACCCTGTTTTTTCAAGGACATTTCTCCCAGAAAAACATGTAAAATGAACATGTTGTTTATATGTATGGCAACACTGTAATTTTAGTCGGGTGATGTGCAGGCCGTGTGACCTTGAGACATACATTAGATCTAGCCAATTAAGTTACAGCATTTGAAAGTGTAAGATGAGTTTTTCACGAGCAGAGCAAGTATTCATTTTGGTACATTATTTTAAGGCCAATTCGTACATGGAATGCCAACAATCGTTTGTGCGTAGTTTTCCAGAATCAAACATGCCGTATAAATCAACAATATGCCAAATTGTACACATTTTTTGTGAAAGAGGCAGCGTGAGTGACAAAAAGCGTTCTGGACGGCCTTCAAGTCTGACTGATCAAAATTTGTATGAGGTTAGGCAGTGCTTAGAACAGTCACCCAGGAAGTCCCTAAGAAGATTATCACAGCAGACTGGATTGAGCTATGGAACAACGCAGAGGTGTACGAGGTGGCTGAAACTTGTGCCTTACAAAATTCACACAATTCAAGAACTCAAGGAACCAGACAAAGTGAAAAGATTGTGATACCATGAATGGTTCTGAGAACTTGTGACCATGACAATGCTGGCTGAGATTTTTGTTGATCGTGTGATTTCTAAGGGCTTGTGCCCACCTTGTTCCCCAGACCTAACGCCACCTGATTTTTTCTGTGGGGAAACTTAAAACAGACATTGTATGCAAACAACCCTCAAACCTTGGCTAACTACAAACCAACATTGAGAGGTGCATTGCAACCATACCCCAGGCAATGATTCGTCGTGTGTCTAGAAATATGGTTAAAAGTGAGTTTGTGTTACAGAGAAGGAGGAACACACTTTCAACAACTTATGTGATTTCCTTATGGTTTATTGTTTGGTTTACATTAGATGTATATATTATATGGCACAAAATATAAGTTCTTTCTTTAGGTTCCGTGACTTTTGGATCATCCTGTATAATGAACATTATTCGTTACAAACATGTTTTGATAAAACGTGCATTTTTGAAAATAAAGCCAAAAAAATTACTATCTGATGACGTGGCTCACCTCCACTCTGCTACCAGGGGGAGATATGAGTTGTGGCTCGATGGTTTTTAAACATATTCATAGTAGAGATATAGTTTATGCGAAATTGCATGCTGGTATCCAAATGTAAACTATAAAAAGACTAACAGAATGCACTAATAAAGTGAGCGTTCTTGAAAAAAAAACTTACTAATCTATCTCATTGCACAAATTATAAACTAACCTAATCATAGAAGAGAGATACAACACCAAGTTCTTCGTCCATTTGTTTATTAGTGTTAAAGTGAGTAAACACATATTTCATAATCGATACATTTTCCGACCTCGCTGAGAACTAAACTTGGGACAATGACTGAGCTAAGGAGTTGAACTACTATCTGCATATAATTAAAAGGAATAATTAGGGTAGAAATGTATCTTCATTTTCGTGAAGAGAGAGTGGGAAACCATGTATCTTCTGTACTCTTGGTTGGGGTTTGAATCCTGAACTCCCAGAAACTAGCAAAGCAGACCATACGAGCTTGACGTTTTGTCCCTGTTTCCACCGATGGTCTATTAAGTCTATGATAGTCTTGAAACTGGCATCAAAGCCCCCCAACAGCAAGAGGCAAAGAACATTTACGAATATTAAATAGTTCTAGAACTTACCTATAGCTAATTTTTATGATAATTAGTGGTGGGGATTAAATACATTAAGTGCATTACATTTGTTTAGTATCTAAAAACTTACAAAGTGAGTCCTCTCCCCAAATACGAAAGTGGGGAGTGGGGTTTTAGGAAAGGGGGTTGGGATTTCAAGGGAGGCATCGCTTCCTGATTTTTTACTTTATAAATTTTATTTCACCCACTTCTTATATTTTCGGATATGATTAAAAAATCAAAATAGATATTTTAAATAAATAGTATATCAAAATATATATTTAGTATAACTAGACATTCATAAATTATGAAGTGTACAGAATTAAATATTTATAGTACTAATAATGCTATTAATATTATAAATATTACAGTGACATGTTAATTTTATTAATAGACCTATATATTAAGTTTTATCATATATAGGGCTTACTAATATAAATTATGTAAATATTTTAAGTATTTATATGAAATATTTACAATATTGATATTATTTATATTAACTTATAATTTATTCTGTACACCTCATATGAATGTCTAGTTATACTAAATTTCAGCCTCATACATTAATTAGTAATTACTTTACCTTAACAATGGTACGCAAAAAAGCATACAATTGCCAGTTTGACCCCTTGTAGCTTGTGAACTGTAATGATGTGAAATCATTGAATTAATATTTAAAGCTTATAATAAATAAATTTGTTAAAATTTGGCAATACATTTTTTTTTGGTCGAATGACCTTAAAGACATCCAAATGTCAAAAGTTAACTGGGGGAAGTGCTCCCTGAACTCTTTAGGCTGGGGGACAATTTCCTCAAAATATCTCTTTGGTTAATTCCCCCCCCCCCCCCCCCCCCACC